>JAAWXA010000033.1:3602761-3632483 GCA_038090715.1 Florisuga fusca
CCGCGCGGGGCGGGGACACCGAGGGGGCGTGGTCAAAGGAACGGGGCGTGGTCAAGCCACAGGGGGCGTGTCCTTATCCCGCGTAGCCCCGCCCCCCGCCGGGTCCCGGGTCCCGCCCGGTGCTGGGGCTCGGGGGGACTTGGGGACCCCGACACCCCACAGAGGTGCGTGGTGTGTGCGTGGCTGGGGCACAGACCGGCTCGGGGGACCCCGCAGCCTCCAGAGGGCTGGGCTGGTGCATGGAGAGGCTCCGGGGACTCCAGACCTGCTGGAGGTCCATGGGCAGGGCTGGTGCGAGAGAGGGGCCCTGGGCACCCTCTGGAGGGTCCATCAGCCAGGGGTGGGTTCAGCCCCCACGGTGGTCGCCCCCACCAGCCTTTCCCCAGGCTCTGCTCTCTTGGGGGGACTGGGGCCTCATATAAATTACAGCCATGGGAGAAGGGATCCCCTTGGGGAACAGCATAAAAGTTTATTGTATGTAAGAACCAAACCCATGAGATATGTACACATATTTACAAGACAAAATGAATGAGCCTAATTATTTACAACAAGAGCTGTCCTTCACAAGTCTGTACATCAAGAAGTGATTGTGAAAATGTATTTACAAGTGAGAGCCAGAAGCTGTGGGCCAGACAGAGGTGGGAAACTAAAGGACAAGGTGAAGGGCATGCCATGTAGTCATGGACCATGGCAAGGCTTGGATAGTAGACACTGGTGCTGGCCTGTCCAGATGTTGTCCCCATCCCTCACAGCAGTGGTGCACACCCCCTGGCCTGTCATGTCCTGAGGAGGTGGACAGTAGATGGGAGGTGGCTGCTTTTCCTCTTCTTTCTCTCAAAATTGCTGATTTGTTCCTCAGCACCTTTCTGTGCTCTCTCTCTTCCTCCTGGTGCTGAGTGCCTGGCCCCATCCCTTGTCCCACAGCTGCCGGGGGGGACAGGCTGGGAGCTGGGGGGTCTCCCAGTGCCTGTGGGGGGGGGTTACAGCTCACTGAAGCGCACTGCTGGCTCCAGCTTGTGGGAGAGGGCAGTGAGGACCTTGTCAAACTTCTCATAGCGCTCAGCCTGGCTGCTCTCAGCCCCACGGCTTCCCCAGAGCAGCCGCAGCTGGAACTCGGTGCTGAAGACCTCCAGCAGCTCTGCTCTGCCCTGGAAACCTGCAGTGAGAGAGAGAGAGAGGGTCAAGGTCTTGAGGATAGGAAGGGGAGCTCATGGAATGGCTCTGTCTGGTGTTGGGCTGGAGCTGCACGCTGGGGAAGTGTCAGAGGGAAAGGGGCTCTGCTGTCCCCAGGGCTTACCCTGCAGCTTCACCTCAGCGTTGGTGTGGTAGAGCCCACCATGGTGTGCCACCATCCGTGCTGCCTCCAGGTGGGCCATGACCACCTCCACGCCGTTGTCACTGCTCTCCCAGGGCTCAGGGCTGTCTGTCAGAGCCTCATCCCTCTCCAGCAGAGTCACAAGGGGCATGATGTGGGGGAAGGTGGTGTTGGTCAGCGGCGGCCCTTCTGCAGAGAGAGGCACCTTGAGGACCCCCCCATGCAGCCCCCTGCCTCCCCCTCCCCATCTCCCACCACGCTCCTGCAGAGGCTTTAAGGCTCAGCTGCAGCACAGCAGTGGCTGTGGTTCTGCCATCACTGTGCTTGGGGCCATCTCCTGGCTCAATACCAGCTCCTCCCAGATGAGCTTTCTGGTCATGTGGAGAGGGCAAGGCTGCTGGCCCTGCTGGGGATGTGTCTGCATTTCCCAGGGCTGTGACAGGGAGCAGGTTTGCAGAGCCCTGAGCACTGGGTGTTGGAGAAATGTGGCTTTTCATCTGCCCCAACTGGCTGCTCTGTCCCCTTGGCTTGGCACACACAGCCACGCGGGTGCGAGGGCTTGGCTCAGCCCTGCTGTGTTTGTGCCCAGCTGCTGGTTTTATTTAGTTATGAAATGCTTCCTTGGGAAGGAAGGGGCAGCTGAGGCCAAGCGGGCCCTGCCGGGTGCTGGGGTGGTTCAGCAGCCAGAGGGGAAGTGTCTGGTGCTGGCTGGGAGAGGGTCAGAGCTCCCAGACATATCCCCCTCCAGCAAGGCCGTGCCTGGATGAAGCAGGAAGGAGCAGGCAGGCAAGACAAAGGCTCCCATTACCTTTCCCTTCGTTCAGGCTCTTCAGGAAGGGCTTCAGCTTCTTCTCATAGAGGATGGCACCCTCGGTGTGCCGCTGCCTCAGCACTGTCCAGGTCTGCTCCAGCCGAGAGATCTGAAAGGAGATGGAGCAGATGGAGAGTGCAGCCCCTGGACACTGAGCTCTGGGCTCCCAGCGTGCTCCCAGGGGGAGCACAGAGCTCCCCGGAGCCACAGACCCAGCCTGGCACACAGCAGTGTCTGCTGCCTCCTCTACCAGTGCTCGTGGCCACAGACAACACATCCCTGGCACTCAGGATGGGTTTGGCATTTCTACCCCCTCCCTGTGCCCTGGGACAGCAGCTTCCCCACACTGCAGTGGCCTTGAAGATGAGACACAGGGAAGGGGCAGCCGTTTCTCCTCCTTTGTGCAGGCAGGAAGCAAGGCTTCCCAGCTGGGCTTGATTTAAAATTGAATTTTAATCTCCTTTCATCTTCCAAAGGGAGCAGTGTGGCCCGGAGACGCTGCTGCCACAGCCTTGACACTGATTTGTATTGTACCGGAGGGCAGATTCATTTCCTCCCAGGAACACAGCCCAGCACAAAACAAAAAGCCCAACCACCAAAAAAACAATCAGATCCCGGCGGGACTGGGCTGTCTGCTCCACGGAGGGGACAGCTCTTCCCCTTCCCTGCTTACACCCCAGCGGATGTGGCCCCACTCCTCCTACCCTGGGCATCTCCCCACTTCTCCCACCCCAGGGGGTGTCAGAGCCTGCAGGACACAGGGAAAGGGACGTGTTCTGGGCAAGGGGGCTGAGCCCAAGCCAGGAGGACAAAGGGAGGGTCCCCGTACCTGTGTCATTTCCAGGGCGTTCATCACAGCTGCAAAACTGAACATGTTCCCCATGGTGCTCTTCAGCTCAGCAGCCAGCTGGATGGTTTTGTGGAGCAGGGCTGCCCGCTCCTCTGTGCTGCCCGTGCAGCCCAGGATGTCCACAGCAATCATGATGGACATGGTGTGAAACCTGCCGTGGGGAGAGAGGCAGAGTGGGGTCAGCACGGGGCTGCTGGGGGTGCTCCCAGGGCTCTACTGGGGTCCTGCACCCCGGGAGGTGCAGTGGACCCCCCCAAGCTGGGGACACCCCAGGGGAGCCGGGCTGTACCGTTCCAGCAGGTCGAGGCGGAGCTGGTGGCCGTGGGGCAGGGTGAGCAGCTCCACACCAGAGCTCACCCCCATCAGCCTCTGCATCTCCACTGTCACACCCAATATCCGGGCGACCTGGCAAGGAAGGTGAGAGCTGATTAGACCTTTGTTAATTGAGGTGAGGCTGAAGCATCCTCGGGCAGCCTCTTGCCCCAGCCCAGCCTTTGCCTGCCCTGGCTGATAAGAGCGTGGCAGAGCCCAGCAGGGATGTTCCAGTGCTTGGGGTGCTCTGATCCCCTGCCAACCCAGAGCAATCAGAGGGCAGCAGTGCCCATCCCTCCCACCTGGGCCCGGCCATACCAGGCAGTCCACTTTGGTGATGTGTTTGGCCAGCGTCTTCACATCCACCTCTGCCAGCAGCTCTTTCACCTTCTTGAGCACGGCCATCTCTAGGGGTTTGTTCTCCAGGGGGATAAGCAAGGACTGGAAGGCTGCAGGGTTGAAGGAGGAGGTTGTCTCCATGGTGGGGGGCACAAAACCCATGAAGTCCAGCTCTCCTTTCAGCCTTTGCCCTGCCTCTGCTTCCCCGGAGCCGTTCTCCACAGTCACTCTCTGTCCTTCCTCCACCTTTAGCCTCTCCACGTAGCTCTTTGCTGGCAGCTGCTTGGTGTCATGAGCTGGCCGGTCTCTGCTGGCAGGTGAGGTGGGGTGGAGCTGGCAGTAATGCCCCGAGTCGGGGTCACTGTAGCTGTTCACAGAGGGAGAGGGGGAGGCACGAGCATAGCCATGGCAGGGAGTGGAGTGGGTGCTGTGAGCAGGGTCTGGCAGAGGTTTGCTGTTGTTGAGCTGGGGCTCGCTGGACCTTCTGATGACTGGAGAGGCCGGGGCAATCCCAGACACTTGGCAGGCATGTGGCTTTAGCCGTGTCACTGCAGGGAGCAAGGAGATGCTGTTACCAGAGCATGGAGAGGGGCACGTGCACAGGGAACAGGGATGCAGCAGAGAGCTCGGGGAAAGCCCTGCTGCCTGAAGGGAGTCAGCCAGGAGAGCTGCATGGCACTGGCTGAGGTCCCCTCCTCAGCTCAAGCCCTCCTTCAGGACAATTTTCTTGTCCATGCAAAGAGCCAGACAGGGTTGCAAGCAAGAAGGGACAGAGGGGTTTCTGTTACAGCCAGCTCCATCCTCCTTCCCAGGCCACTACATCACACCTGTGCCAAGCCCAGCCTGACCCACACCCTCCCTGTCCCCAGTGGGATGGAGGGTGATGCCTACCTGTGCTGTAGGCAGGTGACGTGGGGTTCTCAGAGATGGGGGACATCGGGGAGTGCAGGTCTTGGATCTGATCCACGCTGACGGCACAGTTGCGAATGATGTCTCTGTGGTGGGGCAGGGACACGCTGGGAAGGGGGCAGATGGGGCACATTAGTTCCTACAAACAGTCTGGCACAGGCAGAGGGTCTGGCAAGAGGGTTTGCTGCCCCATCACCTCCTTCCACAGCTACTCTTGATGAGCTGAACCCATAATGATCTCAGCTGGAGCAACGAGTGGGCAGTACCTGTAGCAGCTGGGAGCAGAAGGGGCCAGCACCTATATAAAGCAGAGACAGCCCTGCCCCTGGGTCCTGTGGAGCAGTGGAGAGGGATGTTCTGATGCTAAGGTGCTGTTGGGGTGGGATGGCTTGGCTCACCTCACCCCCAGGGTGCTGTGAGGTGGGGTTGAGTGGCTCTGTCAAAGAAGTTGTGGGGGCTTGTTTTATAGGGTTGTGCTGCAAGGTAGTGTCTGAAGCTGGGTGTGTTGCTCTGTTTCTGCCTGAGAGCTGTGGCCAGTAGGGTTGAGGGAGCTGTTGCCCTGACCCAAAGCTTTGAAGGGGTGGAAAATGGCTGGAAGCTGGACTGGGAGCCCAGCAGGTGCTTCCTCATAGCAAGCAAGGAAGTCTTGGGCTGGTGGGGCCTGATGCAAACCCTTTGTGTCAATAGTGTTTCAAAAGTGCTGTGTCTGGGGGGAGTGATTGCAGGGGGGCTGCAAGGAGGCATGGCAGGTAACCCACCCAGTTATTGGTAAGGACTGGGCTGCTGTGATGTGTTTGGTCTTAAGCATTGTGCCTCTGTGGTGGGAGGAGGATGGGAGAGCTGTGTCACTGATAAGGGGTTTAAGGAAAATGTGAGTGATGAGGAAAGACTGATGGATCTGGGCTCCTCCTGTGGAAACACACATGCTCTCCTGGAAGTCCAAGTGTTTTCCTTTTCCCTGCCATTGCACTTGGTTGCCTGTTTTCTGTTGCTGTGTTGTCACCCTGCCCTTGGGCTGAGAAGGTTGGGGTGGTGAGAAAGTGGCTCAGTACAAGGACAGGCTGTGTCCCACTGGGAAGGCAGGGTCCCCACTCAGCTGCTGTGTGTGTGGCTCTGCCTTCCCTGTCAGGCTCTGGGCAGCCCAGGGCTGCCAAAAGCAAGCTATGCAAAGGAAATCCACCCAACTGCTCCAAGGTTCATGTGAGCAGCCCATCAGCTTGCCCGTCAGGCTTTCAGCTCTGCCTGGTAACTCTTTGCAAATGCTCCAGCTGAACAGAAAGGGTTCTAAAACTAAAGGGACCCTTCAAAAACAATTCAACAAATGCACTCTTGGTGGCTGCCATTGGCTCTCTGCTTGCATCTGCTTGGGAAGCCTTGGCTCCCTGGCTCTAACAAGCCCTGACATGCTGGTAATACTGGACTGGATTGATGGTAAAACACTCTCTGGCGTCTGGCCCGCGATGCTATAGTCATGCCTACTTGTTGGATGTCTGCTGTGGTAGCTCAGCATGGCTGGCAGCTGGCCTGGGGGAAACACCTCAATTCCAGATGGGTACCAGTTCCTCCCCACAGACCTCTTCTGTTCTCTCTCTTCATCTGAGCAGGCACAGTTTGCATCCCCAAACCCCCTACACCCGGGGATGCAGTGGTGACGAGTTGTGTGCTCACCTGGTCGGGCAGCCCTCGGCCCTGGTGATCTTGTCTGCTGTCAGACCATCTGTCATGGTGATGCTCCTCCTCTTGATGTGACCTTTCTGGTTGGTGGGGCTGTGGGGACCCCCATGCTTGCCATTGGCCAGCCCGTAGCTGGCCTCCAGGTATCGCAGGGGGAAGGTGCGGTTGATGGGGCAGTAGACGATGGCTCCGCTCTGCTCGGAGATGGCCTTGCGGTTGCCCACGTAGAAGCGGACGAGGGCGGGCACGTTGTCAAAGCTCTCCTGCTCAAAGAGGTACTGGATGCGGGTATGGCCCTCGCTGGACTTGACCGTCACCTTGTTGATCTTGAAGTGGAGGGGCTCGTTGCGCCAGCGGCACGTCAGCACGTAGTCACCCAGGCTGGTGAGTGAGTCGCGGATGAGGAAATCACCATTCCTCTGCACCAGGCTCTCTGACACCTGGCAGGGGACAGGGAAGTGGCTCAGGCACAGCCAGGATGGATGAATGGATGGGGGCATAGGTGGAGACTCCACTGCAGTGTTATCTGGGGCACTGGCCTGTTCCCCTGGCTCCGAGCCACATGTTTACCCTGAGGAAAACCAGGCAGCTCGGAGATAACAAAGCCCTTGCCTCAGAGGCTTCCCAGGCTGGTGGTTCTGTCTGGTCTTGGGGTGCTCTCCCCAAGCTGTCCAAGAAAAGAGTGCCCAGAGCCACCCACCTTCCCCTCCTCACCTCCCGGGGGATGCGGCCGTGGTACCAAGCGTGGCTGCGCAGGTCAGTGCTGCTCAGCTTCAGCTCCTCTTCCAGCTCCTTATGAAGCTTTTCTGGTGATGAGTCGAGGATGTATTTCTCCTTGGAGAACTGTACAAAGGAGGAGAGAGTGTTAGTCAGTTCAGCAGAGCAGAGCCTGGGAAGAGAAGGGCTGACACTGGGGTGAGGCTGGCAGGTCCCATGTGAGGACTGTGGGACCTTCCATGGCAGGGACACTGGTGATGCCACCCACCAGGAGCAGACTTGGCCCCAAGGGACAGGACACTTGAGCTGTGTGTGAGGATTGCTGCTTGTGGCAGAAGATGCAGGTGGGGTAAGATGCCACCAGGTCAGGTGCTGTCTGTCACCAGGAGCACTCAGAGGGTCTTGTGGTGGCATGTCCCCAGCATGCCAGTCTACCCTGTCTCCATGTGCTGCCTTTCTCTCCCAGCTCAAAGCTGAGTGTGGCTGAGGAGGAGAAAACCTGTCCCACCTCCCTCTCAAACATCTCTAGGGCTCAGCCACCATGGGAAGCACTCTTCCAGGAGGAAAACCACATTCTTCCTCCTTTTTGAAACATCCACCACAGTCCCTCCAAAGGGTTAACTCGCTGTGTTTAGCCTGACAGTGGGATGAATAGTAATGACAAATGTAAAGGGAACCTTCTGCATTGAAATTAGCTTTTACCAGTACTGGTGCACCTGAGCCTGGAGGATGCAATTTGCCTCCTCCTTTCCCCCTCCTGGAGAGATAAGAGGTGGCGTCATGTCTCCTGTCATCTCTCCCTTGGCTGGAGCCAGCCACACTCCCTGCCTGCTGCTTGGCCAGTGTTCCCAGAGGGCAGCTGAGGATGCTGAGCTGCTGGTACAGTGGGGCTGCTGCTTGTTTGGGGAGGGGAGCACAGGTTTGGGGTTCCTGCCCAGACTGTCTCTGCATGACTGGGGTCAGTGTGGTGGCTTTGACATGAATCCTGCCATGGTGCCAACACGAGCACTTGACTCCCTCCACATCCCAGCCACGTGCTGTCCTGCGATGGGGACACGAGTGCCATGGACCAGGGAGCTTGGATGAGGCCACCAGGGTGTCCTGTTCCACCAGTCCCATAAGCAAGGGTGGCTCAGTGGCCTGACTCCACCTCTGGTGGCAGTGCCAGTGTGAGGAGGCACCTGTGCTGGCCCAACTCCTTGGTGTTTGTCAAGGCAGGATGCTGCTGGTGGACAGACATGGGCTCAAAACCCTGCTGGCACCACTCTAGTGCTGCTGGGGGAGCAGGCTGGCACTCATGGCTGGCCTTGTGCAGCAGCTGGTTGCCCAGAGCACTGGGGGTGCAGCCCTAAGCCAACACACACCAAGGACCTGCCTCTCAGATAATCTCTTTGCCCAGAACCTCATCCTGTCCCCCACACAGATTCCCTCCACACCACAAGCAGTTTGTGAGCAAAGGGAAATGTAGAGCATTGAGCTGCTCTCCTGCCTTGTACCCACCACTCTGGGGGTGCTCCTGAGACCTCAATGAGTTCCTTAGCAGGAGTCTGACCCCAGGTGAACCTCTGCCCTGAAAGAAGATGCTCCATCCCCTGTGGTAGCTGCAGTCATCAGCCAAACCAGGCAGTGATGCTGCCCTGGGGCTTCTGCTGCAGCCTGGGAGGGGGAAGGAGGCAGCAGAAGGTCTGTGTGATGGACCCTGCTCTCCAGGGCTTGCCTTAACCAGCCTGGACCTGCCCCTGTTCTTCCCTTCCCAACTCCTCTCCAGGCAGAAGGTGTGGGGACAGAGGAGAGCAGCACAGCCTGACCCCTGCTCATCTGGCTGCGTTTCCCCTCCCTGTGAGCAGGTCCTGCCTGCTGGAGCTGTGGGCACCTGAGTCAGGAGATGCATGTGCTGAGCTGACCGAGGGCTGTGGGGAGCTGAGCACTCACTGCTGCTCTGGGGCCCTCGTGGAGACAAAGCCCCCCGGGCGCTGCTGAACCCTTATTAAAAATAAATGAGAGGAGGCGGATGCCGCCGAGGTCCGGCTGCCTCCCGGGGGGCCAAGGTCGAGCAGATGCCGTTTCCATGGCAATGCATCCACTGTCACTGAGGAGACCCCGGTGGTCGGGGACCCTTGGCTGTGGCACCCTCCCTGCGGCGTGGCTCACCCCAATCTCCGGCGTGGGGAGGGGAGGGACCCCCGGGAGCCTCTCCTGTCTGCGTGGGAGCTGAGCCGGGAGCGGTTTGGAGCCGGCGCTGCCCCTGGAGGGGGGATTAGCGCTCCCGTGGTGTACGTCTGGGTTTTCCCCCAAATCCTCCTCATGCAAATGCGCAGGATAACAAACACAAACCCAGCTGAGCAGTGCCCCACGTCTCCAAGCCTGGATTTGGGCACCAGCCGGCTAGCATCCGTGCCAGGAGCCAGGTGCTAAGCTAGCAGGAGGGAACAGAAGCTTTAGGAGAGGAGAAGGAGGTTTTGCATCTTGCAGATGGGAGAGGGATCCCAGTTGTGACCACAGAGTGCCATGAGCCACCTTCTCCAGCCACGTGAAGGGCACAGGCCCTTTGGCTCCTTGGCTAGCCAGCTGATTGCATGGCCATCAAAAAGCCACCACTTGGAGTGACGGTGTGGCTACGATCATCAGTCATGGGCAGCCCTTTTCCTTGGTGTGATGCAACTCTGGGACTGCCCCTTTGTTACAAGTCCTCCCCCCTCTTCCCACAAGCATTTACTGCTGCCAGAATCACCTGGCTGCTCCTCTCTCCCTGAGGGAGCTGGGCTCACCACAAGCCCGTGGAGCAATGGATCCATGTGCTCTGGAGAGACAGGAGCCACTGCCTTTCCTCCTGCATGTCTCAGAGGAGGAGGGTTTGTGGGCTGCCAGGTGGCTGGGTGCCAAGGCACAGCCAAGGCACGACGTGGGGAGGTGGTGCTGGGCAGCCAAGTGCTGTCAGGAGCCTGCAAGTGGATGTCTGAGCATTGCACTGAAAGGGACTGCTCAGCAGCCTTAGCTGTTCCAGGAGGACATCAAAAGATGCATGGCCTGATGTGAGATCTTGCATTCTAGTGGGATATGGAAAAGCCTCAACTTCCACTAGCACCTAGCTCAAGTGCATGGTACTGGCCTCCTGCATGGAGAGCCCTGAGGCCTCTTCTAGCAAAGTGGGAAGAGATGGGGATTAGAGTGATTCTCTGAACCAGCTGTACCAGACAAACCAGCTCAGGAGCTGCCAGAGATGATGCCAAGCTCTGCTTGAGGAATCCCAACCAGTAGCCAAGCTGGCTTGGCTGGGTAAAGGAGAGCTTCTCCATCAGGTTTAATTCCCTGATGGACCATTTCATAGTCCTGAGGCTGGGGAATCCTCTGGTGCTGCTGTGCAGCCTTCCCGAGGAGGCAGTTCCTGGAGCTCCATCCCTGCCCACTTCCCTGACTCTCCCTGCTGCTTTCTTTGGGGAGGATGTTCCTCCAGTCCCAGGTGAGGGAGGAGGACTGGAAGGGGTAGTGGAAAGGCTGGAGGCAGCTGGTGTCCTGTGGTACACGTGAAGAAGTGGTTGTCATGCTGCCTGGTGTAAGGAGAGCTTTAATGGTTGGCATTTGGCTTTCTCTCCTTGCAAAGGCAATCTTATGAAACAGGAGTGATCTGCAGTCTGCTTTCCTGCTCTCCCCTCCCAGATCTGGAGGAGTCACAGCTGAGGATGAAGTCAGCTTGGAGAGCAAGGTGTACTCACACCCCACCCGGCTCCTCTGCTGATAACATCTGACTGCGCCTCGGGCACCAAACACATCTGCTCTCCCCGCTGCTCTTGTGTTGCTTGTGCTGTGTTGGGACCCTCGGTAGGGAAATCCCAGCCCCTTCTGGAGTTTTCCACCCCTGAACTGGCTGCCAGAGCAGCTGTGGAACATGGGAAGCAGAACTGGGAGGAAAAGGCAACAAGCCACTGGGATCAGGTGTATCGGGAAAACCCCAGAATCATGTGAGGAGTCTCCTCTGTTTCCTCCATGCCTGGCAATGGGCTACCTCAGTGAGGTATTAAGAGCAAACACCTTTGCTGAGCACAGCTGGTATCACAGCAAACCCAAGAACCAGTCTGCATGCCTGCCTTGTGTAGGACTGCTGTGCTCACCATCCTGGTAGTTGCTACCTGAAAACGGTTAGTCCAGTCCTCGTGACCACAAGAACATCTCACCACAAGGAACCCTCGGGCTGTTGTGACTTTGCTTTTAGTTTGTGTGCCCTGGTGTGAGCCAGTCCATTCTAGTGATCTTGATATCCCTATGGAAAAAGAGTAATTTGTTCCTCTGTTGCAATGACTCTGAGTGTCTAAACAGCTTCTGAGAAGGCACCAATCTATCTGTCCCCTCCATGGGTGACTGAAGGCCCCCACTGAAGGCAGACCTTGACTCGAGATCTTTGTCATGGGATTCAAAGCCTTTCGTAGCACTAGTCCTGACTACCCACAGGGTCTCCTCTCCCCTTGTCTGTGCTTCTTTGTGGCAGCTCTGGAGCAATTATGTCTGTCTGGCAGGGGTGGGGTGCAGCTGGGGTTGATGGCAGAGAACATCTGGTGGGACAAGTGCTCCAGGTTGTGCACTGGAGTGGTGGAGTGCACTTCTATTACTGCCTGGGGGGAAACAGGTCTCCAGCGAAGTGATGGGGTGTGTGTATACACACATTTTCATCCATCTATATATTACTTATCTCACTCCAAGACGGCAGCAGCGGCTGCTGCTGCATCCCTTTTCAGAGCTGCTATTGGCCAGAAATGATGTCAGTGCTTCCCAGGCTGGGTGCACTGCCATTGGCAGTGAGCAGGGATGCGGCTGTCAGCTGGAAGCGCTCCAGTCATTCATGGGGACTTCAGTGTGTGTTTGCTGGGCACACTTGCACACAAATAGGTGGTGAAAGACCTGGCAGAGCCAGGTGAGCACTTAGTGTTTCACTTTTGACTCTTTCTGGGGTGGGGATGGTGCACCCTCCATCCCCTTCTCACATCCTTGCGTGAGAGCCAGATGCTCACTTGTCTCTCTCTTGTTCTGGCAGCAGCTTGCTGACAGCACCCCATCACCTGCTGTGTCACCCCCAAGGGCTGCTGTGCCAGGGTATGTCCCCCTGTGCTGCTCAGTGGCATTGGAACAGCCAGGAGAAGGTGGCTTTTCTTTTCCCTTCTTGCTCCCACGAGCAATCAAAATCCCTGGCTTTCCACTGAGATCAGCTACAATCATGACAAGACTTTAAATGCTGCCTGTGGGCTCCGTCTTACCCAGCATAATCTCCAAAGCTCGGCACCTACCTCGCTCAGCAGGAGCACTGAATAAGCCTGCCAGCTCTCTTGGCTGCTGGCTCCCCTCTAACTTGCAGCATGGTACAGCTCTTGCTTCCCACCCGAGCCTGCCTGGCTCCTGCAATCCTGAACACCTTTCCTCTTGAACTCTGTAAATGAGGGAGCCAATTCAGAGTGCTCTGCCCTCCTCTGCAAATGACAGAGTCCAAAAATAGGACACTTAGACTTATGCCCAGACTGGTGGTGCTGGAAAGACTGCAGGACAGGTGACTGACGGATCCCAGTGTTCTCCCACCAGTCAGACCCATGCAGTGCAGCACTTACATGGAAACCCAGGCCAAGAAGCTGTATGTTCATCTGGGCTTGGTCTCCCCTCTGTGCTCAGTGATGCTCTGATCACATGCCATTTTTGGGGGGGATGCTAAATGTTCCCCTTCATAAGGTCGGCTACAGACGAGCGCTGCTTTCAGAGCCTCGTACTGCCTGTCAAAAGTGCTGGTCCGGGCGGATCTGCCGCTTTTGGCTCTGTGACCCTGGCTGCGGAGGGGGCAGAGCTCTGCCCCACGACCCGGCTCTTGGCTCATCTCGGACTCGCTTTCTCCTTGAGGGACCCAGGCAGGAGCGCTGCCCGCACCAGCCCTGCCAGCTCCGTGCTGATCCGGAGCAGCACTAAGGGCAGAGGAGCTCCCCGGGACGGCCGCCCCCCGCTCCCCCTCTCTGCAGCGCGGGGGTCNCCAGCCCCGACGGGGCTGCCCCGGCCCGGGCTGCCACCGCCGCTGCCACCGCCGCCGCTGCCGCCGGGCTTCAATTTCAGCCGCTTCCCCGATTACCTCATCCCTTGTCGGCAGCGAGAGGCGGTACCAACGCTACAGCTCCGCCCCGGCCCGCCCCGGCACCGCCAACCCTGGGGGAACCGGCACCCCCGCGTCGTGAGGGGAACGGGCACCGCTGAGGGGAAACGGGCACCCCGGCTGCCCGCACCCTGAGGGGATCAGGCACCAGTTAGGGGAACCGGCACGACTGAGGGGAACTGGGTCCTCTCAGGGAAACCGGCACCCCGGCTGCCCGCACCCTGAGGGGACTCAGCACCCTTGAGGAGACCTGGCATTCCTGTGAGGAACCCACACCCCAGCTGCCTTTCCCCCTCTGAGGGGATCCAGCTCTACAGAAAGCAGCCGGCACCCCCGAGGGGAACCAGCACCCCCGGCTGCCTGTGGCCCGAGAGAAACTGGCTCCCCTGAGAGGATCAGGCACCCCTGAGGGGACCCAGCACCCCTTATCTCCCCAACCCAAATCCACCTGCCCTCCCCAGTCACACACATGGGACAAAGACAACCTCGTCCCCTCTCCCCTACCCCATCTTCCTGCACCCCCACCCCAGTGACACCTTTCTGGGGGGAGACACTGGTGCCTGCCTCGTGCAGTGGGGAACCGGCTGTCTGCTTCCCACGTAAGCTGTCTCGAGTTGTGTTTAATTAAGGCTCTGCTTCGGTTTAATTAAGGCCATGGTTTCACGTATGGGATGCACAAAGCAGTGCTGATGACTCGAAGCATTGCTCCAGCTCTGACTCTTGAAAAAAAAAACAAAAAGCAACAAATCCCTGCCTGAACCCACAGACAGCCCCCTGCCCTGTGCACAGAGACGGGCAGGGGCTCCCCCGGCACTGAGATCCACACCTGCAGGTCTCCCTCCAGTTCTGTTCTGCACTGCCATGGCCTTGTTTCAGCCATGCTTTGGTAAGGGGAAGGCTTTATACTCCCATCCATAAAGCGTGTCCTGTCCCAAAGACCCCCCTGCCTCCCCATGTGCCCATTTCCAAGGGAACGCTGTGAGCTCGGAGAGATACTCCTGCTGCCACCAGCCAGAGAACCCTGCAGCCCCCCAGCTAATTAATTCAAACAATCCCCTCTCATCCCCAGGCAGGGAGGCAGCAGCCAGGGCTGATGAGATACAGGTCCCCCGAGCAGCTCCTCCATGCAGAACAAAGAGAGCTCAGAGGCGACCGCTGGGCCCATGCTCTGCCCCTGGTTTTGCCGGGGAGGGAGGAGAGCAGCGGGTTTGGAGCAGGACAGGGTTAGGCAAGTGGGCAGCACACAGCCTGTGAGCAGGGAACACAGGGCAGTGGGAGCTCAGAGGTCCTGTGGGTGCTCTGCTCCCTGCTCTTGCATGGGGCTGAGGGACAGAGCAGATGGCAGTGTGCATGAAGACACTGCTCCAAAAGGATGCAGCAGTGAATCATCCTCCTGCCGAGGCTTCTCCCCTGTGATGGGCTCCATGGTTTCCTTCTGAAGCTCTTGCCATGGGAGCCTCATAGGGCAATGCCTCCCAGCTGTGCCTGTGCTGCCCCTCCTCAAGGGGAAGCTGAAAATCTCCAGCTGAGCTCTCAGGGAAGACACAACAGTTTTATCAGCTGCTGCTTTCCCAAGGGTAACACTGTTCTGCAGCTCCTTAACCTGTTGAGAGGGCTAAAGCTAGGCTGGCTGGGATGGCAGCAAATGGGGCTGGGCATGCAGATCCCCCACACAGCTTGGAAACACCGACCCTTAGGCTATTATTAAAGCACATTAATTGCCAAGTGGTTATTGATCCTGCCTTTTCCACCCTCCCTAGCTCCTGGTTGCACCTAATCATGGCAAGCTTGGTGATGGGATAGCTGGACCTGGGTAGGTTGTGGCTGAAGCTGAAGGGCTGATGTTTGGCAGCTCCTAAGTGCACATCTGGACACAGACTTGCCTGAGAGACTTTGCTAGTGAGAACTTTGCTGCACGTCCTCTCCTTCCTCCTGACTCTCTCCTTCACAAAGCAAGGATCTATTCCAGTGGTGGGTCCCAGCCCTGTCCCCTCTTGCTCAGTGCCATTTCCACATCTGGCTACAGTTGCCATTGAGACCTCCAAGTCCAAAAGATGCAGGTTCAGGGCTCTGCACTAATTACACCACCCAAGCTGAGCACCTCAAGTCACATCTTAACAACCAGATCTGCCTGGCAGCACTGCATCCCCGTTGGGAAATCAGAACTCAGAAGGGTCCCACCCTTGTCAAACAAACTCTCCAGAGGCCATGGACTGGCAGTGATCACCTGGGCGGGTTTTCCATGCTACATCCCCAAACCACACAGCATCTCTGCCACCATCCCTCTGCCCCTGCTTGGCTCCCATGATGACAGCAGCCTCCTGCGAAAGGGCCCACTCTCCTCGGGAGCCAGGCGCCTTGCTAATGAATTTCTGGCCAGACATGAAGAGTCCTCAGGAATGTTAATAGTTTGCTGGAGGATAAGCGAGAGATTTGGAGAGATTTACACCGACTTTCATGTGACAGCCACGAAAGTGGCTCAGACCCTTTCGTTTCTTTACGTGGGGGTGGAGGGAGGAGGCTGCCCCTGTGTCTGAGGCGTTCACAAGTGATGAGGAGCACGAAATGCAGGCAGCTCCTGTGGGAGCAGCACTGGGGGGGGGACCACGTAGGGTTTGTGTCTCCTCTGCCTCCCCTGGCCTTGCTGTTTTTGGCAGGGAATTTCTTTCTGAGTCCAAGAGAGAGCCTGGAGGATGTGGTGGGATGGGGAGGTGCAGAGCTGAGCACCCCACGGGTCAGCCCCAGGGCCACCATCCCTCCTCCATCACCCTTGGGCACCCAGCTGGGGCAGGCTGTGACTGAGCATGGTCTCTTACCTTCACGTATTCACTGCCAGACTCCAGGCCATCGTGGTGGCTGGAAGGAAAGGAAAAAAATAAAAATACATAAGTAAAGGGCAGTAAGTCATGCCAATCATGTCAAATGTGGGGAAGCAGCCTTGCCATGGGTCTGAAAGCTTGGCCATGGTTTTGGGAGAGGTTCCCAAGGTCCCAGCAGTGTTCCTGCCCACTCCATGCTCACTCTGGGCACGGGGCTTAGCAGCCCTAATGCGATCAGGGAAGAATGAGGTCTTTTTAGAGGATCTTTCCCCAGATCAGCTTGGGAATGTGTGAGCTGAGTTGGTGAGACCCAGCAGCTAGGCTGGGGTCCCTGCAGATCACACTGATGTGGGGTGCATGCTGAGCTGGGGCCCCCTGTGCCCTGGCAAAGCCGTGTTCCCGGTAGGCAGCTGTCAGGACACACCACCCAGACAAGCATTTGTGACTCTTTCTCTGTGGCCTCGTGCAACCCCACAGAAATCAAACTCCCACTGAAGCTGGGGTGAACTGTGACATGCTGGCTGAGACTGCAAGTTTTACCCTCCCAGCATCCAGCAACAGAAACTCACATTCTCTTTGGTGAGAATCTTCACTCTTAGCCCTACTGACACCCAGCCCAACAACCCTGAGATGCTGCTGATCCAGCAGCTTCTTTGCCATCATTTCATGTGGGACACGGATGGCCCCTGCTCTTCTCTGAGCGTGTTGCAATGCTGCTGCTGCTTTTTGTGCTTTCGTAGGTCAGGGTATGTGTCTGTATGGATAAATCCAAGGGGAACAACAGAAAGTTCAAAGGGAGCAAGGCTGTAACATCCTGAGCTGGGTTGGGCTACCCTGTGGTCTTGCTTTGCAGAATCCGGTACAAAAATCCAGACTTCTTTAATCAGAACCCAGTACCTGTTGCATCCCCAGAGCCAAGCTTCAGGATGGACATCCTGATGTTTTTCCAGGTTGCCAGCCTGATCATGGGCTGCTCCTAAGAAATAATCAAATCTGAGGGTGTCACAGACCCAGGATGTTCCTGCCAAGAGCAGCCCAGCTCCCCCAGTGCCTACAGCCATGGCCAGACCCTGCCTCACACCGGGGGTCCAGCACACAAACCTTGGGTGTCATCCCTGGGGAGCCACATTCCTTCTCTGTGGGCTCCCTCCAGGGGGGGCATGGTGCCTGGTGGCTCAGAAATCAGTCGCCCAAAGTGAAAGGGGATGTCAGAAGCAAACCCTGCCAGATGCTGCCCCACCAGGCACCCTTCGTGGCATTACAGCAGGTCCTGATGGGTTCAGCATGTGCCCCTCTCCTCCAAGCCCGTGCTGCTGAAGCAGCATCCCTTGCTGCCCAGCTCAGAAGGGGAAAAAGAGTCTGGAAATCAAGCCCACACTTTTTTGGGGAAAAAAAAAACAACAAAAAACCAGAGGGAAGGAAGACAGACACAGACTCCCCCGGGCAGCTGCGGGCTGCCTGCCCGCCCAGCTCTGGCTCTCCAGCCTGTTTGCCTTTCACACGGCTGCAGAAAGCTGCCTGGTGCTGCGAGAGCCGTGAGAAAAACCGACGGGAGGACGGGGGGCCTCTGGGCAGGAAATCGGGAGCATGGGAGCAGCTGGGAGACTGCGAGGGCCCGGGCAGGGGAGGCCTCTGTGCCGGGGAAGGGCAGCAGCTGGGGCCGCAGCCCCCCTGGTTCTGCACATTCCTGGAGGAAAAGGCATTTTTGGGGGCAGCCGAGTGCCTGGGAGAAATTCCAGGGCTGCTTTTGGAGCTCGGCCGTGGTTGAGCTGCTGGGACTTGGTGCTACCGAGCTGGTACCGGGGAGTAGGGTTTTGGCAGGATGGCTGCTCCTTTTGGGCTTGGGATGGCATCACAGTGACTTGTGAATGTGCCAGGCTCCAGGATGGCTGCTGGGAACAGTCCAGGGTGACCCTGCTGGTCCTGCCCTGGTTTGGAGTCCAGGCTCTGCCTGTCTTCAGACACCAGCACAGGCTGTGCCCCAGGGGAACCAAGTTTGGGCACCTTGTGCCTCAGTTTCCCTGTCTACAGAGCTGCCTCCTCCAAGGTTTTGGCTGGCAGTGCTGCTGGAGGGGTCTGGCCCTGCCCGTGCCTGCAGGAAGCAGCATTTCCCGTGCCTCACACACGGCCATGCATGGAGGGAAATCAAGTCATGTCCGCTCTGTGACCTGCCTGTGGGTCATCTCCCGTTAGTCACCGTGTCCCTGCTGGAGTCACGGCCACCGCCTCGTTCCAAGCAGCTCCACAGCCTGAGTGCTCCTCCCATGGCACTGCAATGCCTCCCTCCCTGAGGTCCTGATCCTCCAGGGAGCATCCCTGGGAGGGCTTCCCTTCAGTGGGCACCCTCAGCCTCTCTGTCCTCAACAAAGATGCTTCAGGGGGGACAAGCAAAAATGTGCCCCAGGACCAAGCCTGTTCCTGCCCCAAGCCTCTGAATGGGCACATCCTGCACTGGGCAGCCATCCCCTGCCACGACCTGGTGGGAACAGACTGTCCCCGTCCCCAGGGATGTGCCTGTGCAGGAGGAAGGGCTGGGGCGTGGCACTATCCTGGTCCTGCTTCCTCCCACCCGCCCCAGGGCCTAGACATGGGGATGGCTCCAGTGGGCAGCTGTTCCCTGAGCCAGGGGCTGTGGCAGGGGTTCTGAGTAGAGCACAGAGGGGCAGAAATGCCCCTGGTGCAAAGTCCTGCTCTGCTCATTCTCATGCCTCAGTTTCCCCGGAGAACAGCCCACCATCAGGGCAGCCCAGGATGATGCAAAAGAGAATTTGGTTTTTGGGGGACCCAAGCCCCAGCTCCCCAGTGCTCCAGACACCCAGCTGAGCCACACACATTCCCCTGCTCCTTGGCTCCCGGCCACCCTGGCCTGCGACATAATCCCTCCACATGGACCCTCTGCTCCTTTCTGGGGCTCTCTGCTCATGGGGGGACGTGGCAGAGCCCCCCGATATGGCCGCAGCCCCCCGCCCGCTCTGCCCTGGCGCTCTCCCTGTCCCTGGCTGCGGTTTGGGCACCAGCAGCCGATGCGCTCCCTCCCTCCGTGAGCAAACATCGCCACGGGCCGGGGACCTCGGCAGTGTCCGAGCCGAGGCTTTGTGCCCTCCCCAAGCAAAGCCCAGTCCCAACTCCTCCCTCCCAATTCCCTCTGCCGTGCTGGGGGGCTGGGATCCCTTACCTGCCCTGTCCCAGGGTGGGAAACCTCCTGCCCACCGCTGTCATCGGCCCCGAGCGATTCCGTGAGCGTCTCTGCTCCGGGATGGGGAGAAGTTCTCCCCGGAGCTCTCCCGCCTTGCACTGAGCGTTGGGGCTTTGGGACGAGCAAGGCAGTGGCAGACCCTCCTCCTTCCCGTCCCAGCCCTCCTCCGGCCCTCCCTTCGCGGTCGGCAGGAATGTGTGGCCGGCACAGCCCGGCTCTCGCCACCAGCACGGAATTCCTCCTCCTCACCCCGTTCCTGGGACCACCCAGACGTCCCGAACACTCTGCGTAGGGGCGAGGAGCCCCCAGCCCCGTGAAAAAAGGAACCACCCAAGTGGGGGAACAGGGGCCACCCGAGTGTGGAGAGAGTCAGGCCAGGGAAGGAACTTCTTTTGGGGAGAAATTTGGAGTCGGTGCCTCCCCTCAAGTGCCCAAATGGTGGACAAGGGGTTAAAAGTCCTTCTTGTTGATTCTGAGGTCAAAACACTTTAAAAATCCAAATTTCATCCAAGAGGGCTGAGCCCCAAAATTCTCCAGAGGGTGGGGTTTTTGCCTGGAGGAGAGGGTTGTGCCCAGAGAGGGGGGTTTACTGGCTGGAGATGGAAATGGGGATGGGGTAGCTGGTTTGGGGGATTGACCCTGTGCTTTGAGAGAGGCCGTTCTGCTCAGAGAGAGGCAGAAGGATAGAAGGGGTGGAAAAGTGTAGGGAGGTGGAAGGGGCCAGGACAGTACAGGTCTAAGCTCCCTGCAGCACATCCCGGAGCTGGAACAGAGCTGCCAGCAGGACAAAGGGACACTGGGGCTGAGCAGGACTGTGAGATGTTTCCACCCCATCCGGATATGGGAGGGAGCAGAAATCCCACAGGAAACCTCGTTCCCATGGAGTCACTGACCTGGCCATGGTCCAGAGCCCTCTGGCTGTGCTGTCCAGCCAGCCAGGTGCATCCCACTGGCACTGCAGGTGAGAGGAGGGCATCACAGGAACCCCACTGTGTCCCAGTCCCCTCCTCTTGCCCCAGGGGGACAGAAAGGGTGTCCCAGCAGAAGATAGAGCAAACCCAGTGGGGCCATACCTGTCCAGGCAGCTCTTGCCCTGATGTTCTTGCCCCTTTTCCAGCAGATCCCCATCGGTGGTCTCCAATCCTGCTGCTGTGTTGGGGCTTGGGGTCTGGCTGGTGTTTGGGGCCAGGCTAGAGCTCGGTGCCTCCAGCCTGGGGCAGGAGACATTCTCTGCAGGATCTTGGTCTGTTCTGGCCATCCTTGCCCCTTGGGTGTTCACCAGCTGAGCCTCTTCATCCTCCTGCTCTGCTTGCCCAGCAGCTGAGGGTGAGTTTGTGTCCTGGTCAGGGGTGCTGGACATCTCAGGGCACTTGGGGTTGTGGAGTGGGGATGTCTGGGGAGTTTTGTTGCTGAGTTTCTCTTGGCAGCTCTGGCCACTCCTGGCTTTGCCCAGGTTCTTTCCTGCCTTGGCCAGGTTCAGCCTGGGCATGGTGCCCATGTGGCTGTACATGTCTGACGACCGGGCATAGGGACCGGGGCTCTTGGGCATGGTGTTGAGATCATCCTGGGTGCCATCAAAGGCCTCCTCCAGGAAACCGTGGGGAGGAGGGAGACCCGGACCCAGGCTCTCAGGAGAACTGGGGGCCACAGATACTCGACGGAAGCTGAAGGCACGGGGGATGCTGCTCAGGCTCCCGAAGCCTTTGAACTTGAAAAACTCTGGCAAGGAGAGAGCAGAGATGGGTGTGGTGTTACTGCTAGTACAGTGTGGTGGAAGGGACTCACAAGATTGCTGGCCCAGGGTTGGGGTGGATGTAAGGCACTGTGCCATGGTGCAGCCTGGTGTCAGCACCGTCACACATCTCTGTTACATCTCTGGTCCCAGCCCAGCATGGTGTCCCTGCGGCCTGGGGTGTGTGTGATGCTGCTCAGGGCAGCTCTGCTGGGACCCTGGGCACGCTGTCCTGCTCTCTTGGGGAAGGAAGGCGGAGAGAGAAACCCTCGCCTGGGTGAGCAGGCAGTGACAGAAATAATTTCAAATCTCTTCCTCCCGCCTTCCACCTGGTTCCCCTGGTGGACCCTGGGGCATGGCTGTCAGCTGCACCCATCCCTGCAGCCCTGGATGTGAGTGGGGGGGATATGCCCCATCTCCCCAGGGGATGGGGATCCCGGCCACGCGTGCCATGCCCACCCGTGCCCATCCATCACCAGCACGATGCAGCAGGACCTCACCACCCCTGGCAGCCCAGGCTGTGGAGGTGACAACCTCCCCACTTCCTCAGCTCATTGCTCAGCCCCTCGCAGCCTCCCTGCAGCTCCCAGCTGCCACCTGCAAGCAGCGGCTGCAAACGCCTGCGCTGAAGTATTGATAACCCGGGCCGGGGGTTTGCATTTCACACCTCAGCTCTGCCTGCAGGGCAGCCCCAGGTGGGGTGAAGCAGGCTGCGGCCACAGCTCTGCAGAGGAGGGTTTCCTCACCGGAGCCTTGGTGCTTTGGGTGTCTCTGGGGTTTTCGCAATGTTTATGCAGCCGCGGAGCTCTGCAAAGCCTCTTCCCCTCTGGGCACAGCGAATTTGCCACGGCAGGAAGCTGCACAATGTGGCGGGGCTGTGCAAGGACCCAACCTCCTGCCAGCATCCATGGGCTCTGCAAGGTGTCCCTGCAGCCAGAGCAGGGAAAAAAAAAAAGAGGCTGTGCAAAGGGCTGCAGCAGCCAAAAGGTCTTTCGGCGTGGTAGAAACTTTGCGGCCTGGGTGCAGTTAAAGGCAAAACTTCTGTGGTTTAAACATCCCCCCCGGATGTTTTAAACATGGGGATCTGAGCATCCTCCGCTGCTGGACAGCCCCGGGGCTCCTGCGGGGTGGGAAAGGCAATACCGGGGACTTTCCCCATCTCCCTGCTTCCCACTGCAGAGGAAAATCCCAGCTGGGATGGGGCTGTGAGTTTTGCCAGTGGAGGGGTCCCCGGGGAGCGGAGGGACTGGCCCCCCTCTGTCACCAGCATGGCGGCAGGAATGCAGAAAGCAGCAGCACAGCAGCCCAGCGATGGGAAGCGGGGTTAAGGCCAGTGCAGCCGCCCCCTGGGGCTGTGAGAGAAACCCAAGGTCTGTGAGAAAGAGCAGAGCTTGCTCTCAGCAGGCACCAAGCGCTTCCTCCCAGAGCAGCCGGTGGGAATCTGCTCCCAGGCTCCCCCCCCCCTTCTCTTCCCTGTCACCCCCCTCCCTGTGCTCTAGGAGCACCCTGGGGTGGGGGTCCCAGCCACCCGGTACCTCAGTTTGTACCCCTAGCCATGCACCCTGGGGGAGGTGATTTGTGGAGTGAGGACCCCCAAACTGCCTTGTGCACCCCCCTGGGTGCACCCCCCCACCCAGTACAGGTCTGGGATGTGGTAGAGTGGTCCCAGCACCCAGCACCCAGCCTCTTGCCCACCCATGGGAATGGAAACCCCCCGAGCCCCTCACCAGAGCCTCCAAATGAGACCAGAGCCTCCAAATGAGACCAGAGCCCATCTTGATTTTGAATGTCCCTGGGTGCTGGTGACCCAGGGAGTGTGTGAGCACACCCCCCCACTCTCACGCATCCTCGCTGTCCAGGTGAGCACCCCATCACCCACCTGCCCCATGCCACAAGACACTTACTGAACTTCTTGAAGCCCCCTCGTTTCTGGCCCTCGGCCATGGCTGCGCTGCTGGGAGGCGATGGGGACGGAGAGGGACAAGTTTGTAACTGTGAAGCCCTTCCCTGCCCGCTCCTCCCTTCCTGCCCTCCCCCTTGCAGTCACTCATCGGTTGCTCGGCGTTTCCTCCCGGTGCTGTCAGCTGCTCCCAGCCCCTCTCCTGCCCCTGCCCGCCCTCCCGCTGTCCCCAACATGGTCCCTGCAGTCCCCGGGTCTGCTCGCACACCCCGAGCTGCTCAGGGGCCACCGCCGTGGCCTTGGTTTGATCTAAAACACCTTGGGTGCCA
Source organism: Florisuga fusca (assembly GCA_038090715.1). Lineage (NCBI taxonomy): Eukaryota > Metazoa > Chordata > Aves > Apodiformes > Trochilidae > Florisuga > Florisuga fusca. The sequence continues at coordinate 3,625,783 of JAAWXA010000033.1, forward strand.
GCCCCATGGAGGTGGATGCAGACAAGTGTCCATCGGGGTGACATCCAGGTGGCATCACTGCCGGTGGGAGCCCCGCAGGAGTCTCCGTGCTGTACGAGGAGGCTCAGGCCCGGCAGGGATGTGTCTGTGTTGTCCCCTGTTCCAGGGTCACCTGGCTGTTCCCATGCAAACCCGCAGCCATCTCTGCTGCTGCTCTGGCCTTGGCTCCCTGTGCTCTTCACCTTTGGGGCCACTTTCAGACAACCCCAAACCAAGCTGTTTGTTCTGCACCCAAACCATCCGTTTGTTCTGTTGGAATTGCTGGGGGGACAGTGTCCCCAGCCAGGCACTCTTGTGCCAGCGGTGCAGAAACTCCGGGGCTCCCCCCGATGTCCTTCTGCCCTGACCCCATCCCCCAGGAGCAGCCGCAGCATGCAGTCAGGGGGCAGAAATGCCGAGAAGTCCCTGACAGAGCTCAGCGCACAGGGGACACAGTGACATGCCTTGGGGCCACCAGCGCTAGGTGAGTGCCCGGGGTCGTGTGGAGGGACGCGGGGGGACACCACAGGGGGGACACAGCACTGCTGCTGTGAGGACAGCGGGCCGTGGGCTCGCTCGGGGTGGTGGCTGCGGGGCGGGGGGGACAGCGGCCACCAACAGCCCGGCCCCGNGTGGGTGTCGGGGGGCGGCATGGCCAAGCAGTACGACATGGTGGAGTGTCCCTTCTGCGACGAGGTCTCCAAGTACGAGAAGCTCGCCAAGATCGGCCAGGGCACCTTCGGGTGAGTGTCCCGCCGGTTCCCGCTTCCCCTGCGCTTTTACCGCTCCGCCCCGGCCCTCTCCCGGCCTTTCCCCCAGCTCGGACCCGGCTCTCCTCAGCGCCTCTTCCTTGGTGTCCTCTCCCCGGTCACCGCTCCGCAGGAAGCCGGGACCCGCATCCCCCGTCTCCCTCAGGGAGCCGCGCTCTGGCCGAGGAGAATTTCCCTGGAGGGAGGGCAGGGACCTGCAACTTTGCCGAAAACCCGCAGTTTTGCCCCAAATCCTCGTGGGTCTGTGAGAGTTCTGGCTCGGCCAGTCCTGAGGGTCTTTGTTCCGTGGCTCATCATGGAGCTGTCTGTAGGGTGCTCTTCGTCCGCGATCAGGAGCATCTGGCTCCTTCCTGGCTTCCTCCTGCTGCTCAGAGACTTATTTTTTATTTGTTTGTGTTTTGTTTGTTTGTGGTTTTTTTGTTTGGTTGTTTGGTTGGTTTTTTGCAGAGAAGTGTTCAAAGCCAAACATCGTCAGACAGGCAAGAAAGTAGCACTGAAGAAAGTGCTGATGGAAAACGAGAAGGAGGGGGTAAGTGTGGCTGGGGAACACCTGGAGTGTGGGTTTGAAGGTGGCAGCTGACCTTGGGGATGGCAGAGATGTGTTTTCCTGAACATTTACTGCTGTAACGTGCCAGATCTTGACCCTCTAAGAGTGTGGACAGGATCCCACCACCCGTGTGGCCCTTTTCCTCTCCTGCTGACCCTGTGGAAATGTTTGGTCCAGTGGCTGCCAGGCCAATGTGTTTGGCCTGTTGTCACCTCCTCGGCTGTGGGGCAGTGGCTGTGTGGTGACTGAGAGGTGATGCTGCCCTCAGGTTCCTCCTGCTCTGTGTGGGTTGTTCATGGAGGAACTGGGAGCAGGAGGCAGGGGGGTGCAGGGCTGGTGTCCTGTTACAAATGTGCAAGGTGAGAAGAGGAGGAGGAGGAAGGGAGGGGTTTCTGTGTGTACCACCCATGCCTCTTGTCTTGTGGCAGACTCTCTCTCTCCAGGTGGCCTGGTGATGGATAGATTTTGGCCATCCTGGTGCTGGTGTTCTGTTTAGGAGCTCTGATTGCCCTTCAGTGACTTGTGCCAAGCTGCTGGGGTCACGTCTCACCTGGTCTCCTTCACTCCTAACCCTCTCCTCTCTTCCTCCATTCCAGTTCCCCATCACAGCCTTGAGAGAGATCAAAATCCTCCAGCTGCTCAAACATGAGAACGTGGTGAACCTCATTGAAATCTGCAGGACCAAAGGTAGCTTGCAGGGGTCTCTCTCACACCAGCTGTTTGTTTTCTTTCTGCCCTCCTTCCCTGCTGAGCAGGCTGGTGTGTTGTGCTGGGAGCTGAGCACAGGTCTCTCTTCCTGCCTGGGAAGTGGGGTTATGCACTTGTCTTGGAAATCAGTTTTTAAAGTAATTAGAATCTTGCTGTAGCCTGGCTGGAGAAAGGTGCTGTCAGTCCTGCTAGGCTGTGCCACAGTGGTGAATCCTGCCTGTGTTGGAAGACTTCTGGCTGAGAGGCTTTAAATAAACCAGTGCTGGAGGGACTCTGAAGCAGAGGGTTCTCAGCCCAGAGCTTATCTTGTGGATGTGCATGGAGATGGAAATGTCCCTCTCAGTTTGTGGCTGCTCCAAGCTCCAGCCAGAGACTGTCATGCTTGGTACTCCTGGCCAGGCTCTGTTTAAAATTGCTTTAAAACATTTGCTGATGGTCCCTCCTTGCTTTTCCTGTAGCCTCTCCATACAACCGCTGCAAGGGCAGTATCTACCTTGTGTTTGATTTCTGTGAGCACGACCTGGCTGGCCTCCTCAGCAATGCCCACGTCAAGTTCACGCTCTCGGAGATCAAGAAAGTGATGCAGATGCTGCTGAATGGACTTTACTACATCCACAGGAACAAGGTAATGGGTTGGATCTGTGCTGTGCTCTGAGATCTCTCTGGGGCCTTGCAAGGAGTGAGGCTGGAGGGAAATCCCTCCTTGTTTTCCACCTCTGGAGGGTGAGCACCCCGCCGGCACCAGGTACCTTAATGCCTTTATCTTCCCACCTCACAGATCCTGCACCGAGACATGAAAGCTGCCAATGTCCTGATCACACGGGATGGAGTCCTGAAGCTGGCAGACTTCGGGCTGGCTCGAGCTTTCAGCCTGGCTAAGAACAGCCAACCCAACCGCTACACCAACCGCGTGGTGACTCTGTGGTACCGGCCACCAGAGCTGCTCCTAGGTAGGAGGTGATGGGCTCTGCCACCTTCTCTGACCTCCTGGTGCCGCCGGGTGACTAACACGGCGTCTCCGTTTAGGGGAGCGGGACTACGGTCCCCCCATTGACCTCTGGGGTGCAGGCTGCATCATGGCAGAGATGTGGACCCGCAGCCCCATCATGCAGGGGAACACGGAGCAGCACCAGCTCACCCTCATCAGCCAGCTCTGTGGATCCATCACGCCAGAGGTGAGGGCGAGAGTGTGGGAAGGAGATAGAGCTGTGGAGCTGTGGTGTGGGCAGGGACCAGGCACTGCTGGGCCTCTTCCCTTCTCCATGCACTGACTGCTGCATGTTCCTGGCACTGGAAGTGCTTGCTGCTGGCAGAGAGGCTGGAGAAGCTCTGGCTAACACTCTTTGCTCCCTGGGAGCCAAGCACACGGTGCTACACTGCACTTCCTGCTGCATGTTCCTGGCACTGGAAGTGCTTGCTGCTGGCAGAGAGGCTGGAGAAGCTCTTGCCAACACTCTTTGCTCCCTGGGAGCCAAGCACACGGTGCTACACTGCACTTCCCTTGCTGCTCTGTGTTAACCACAGCTGTTGTGTTACTTGTGTGCAACCTCCTAAGGAGAAGAGGGTGAGCGCGGCCTCCCAGGCCTCTCCAGGAGGAGCCAGTTGTGCCCTTGTTTTTGAGGACAGAAAGGATGCTGGCTGCTCCAGCTCTGAAAGAACAGAACATGATGTGTAGGTGTCTGTTCTAGCCTGTGTTTGAGGGTTTTCTCTCAGATAAACACCCTCTGAGTTTCTGCTTAAAGAAGAGGTTGGTTGTGTTAAGGGCTTCATCTTGGGTGCTTTTCACTGATCACTTTGAAAAGCCTCCTTAATTCTGGCTTGTGGTTTGTGGCCTTGGTGGACCTTGATGTGAGCACTCAGCCCTTTCTCACTTCCATATTTAAGGGCAGCTTGCCCTGTCCTCTCATGATCTCTGGGTCTAGGGGCTGTGACAAGCAACTGGTTGTGCAGGCACCTGCAGAGCCCTGAGCCCTGTGTACATTGTGTACAGACATGGAAGGTGCTTTCTTTTGTATGTAAATACCTGCTGTAGTTCTCTCAGACCAGGAGTGAGGTAAGTGCTGGTAATTGCAGCAGGTTTCACTTTCTAAGGATAAAAGGTGCCATGTACATCCAGGTTACTACTTAGCAGGAAGTTTTGTCACTTGACCTGTCTTGGATGTTGTCACTGGCCTGAGCCATGTTCTCCAGTAGCTCTTTTGTGGGAGAACCACAGATCCTGGAGCAGTCTGTGTGCTGTTCCCCCACCAGCAGGACTCTCCTGGCTGGTTCATGTGCATGCTTTAGTGCCTCATTCATGCTGAGGGAACAAAGCCTGCTGGCTGGCAGGTTACAAAGCAGCATCCTTCTCTCTGAAGGCCTCGTCTTGGTTTGCCTGAGGTGGTTAGCATCAAAAATGGCTTGTCCTTTCCTTAACTCTTCCCGACCTTCCCTTCCTGCCTCTTCCCAGATCTGGCCGAATGTGGATAAATACGAGCTGTACCAGAAGCTGGATCTCCCCAAGGGGCAGAAGCGTAAGGTGAAGGATCGCCTCAAAGCCTACGTCAAGGACCCCTATGCCCTGGACCTCATCGACAAACTCCTGGTGCTGGATCCCGCCCAGCGCATCGACAGCGACGACGCCCTCAACCACGACTTCTTCTGGTCAGACCCCATGCCCTCGGACCTCAAAAACATGCTGTCCACCCACAACCAGTCCATGTTTGAGTACCTGGCCCCACCACGCAGGAGGGGAGGACACATGCCCCAGCAGCCAGCCAACCAAGGCAGGAACCCAGCAGCCACCAACCAGACTGAATTCGACAGGGTGTTTTGAGTGGGGGCTCCCACAGCAGGGTCCCAGCTGGACTGCTCCGCAGGCTGTGTTGAGTGGGGATGTTCTGGTGGGGTCTTTTTGTTTGGAGAGGACTTTTTTTTCTAGTTGAAGAACTGTTGGTTTTAGCTAAGCTCTACCATCTCTTCGTGCAGCAGCCCTGAGCTGTGTGACTTGGGGAGGTGACGGCTGCAAGCCCAGCAATGTTTCCCTGCAGCTTTGGCACAGACCCCCGTGCCCCTGCAGCTGTCTGTATTGGTTACAAGAATCTTGTGGATTGATTGTTAAGGACCTGGTGATGGAGAAAGTGGCTCTGTCAGCACTGGAGCTCTTGCTGTGACTGGCAGGACTGGCAGGAGCTACCCTGGATCAAGTTTGGCCTTGCTGGGAGACATCTCAGCTCTCTGGGTTGGTTGTGGCTCCTGCACAGTGTAGCCTTGAACATTGATGTGTTGCTGTAGGATGAGGCAGGTGCCTTTGAGCAACTCTGAGGTGTCATGGAGAAGGCAGAGTCACTCTGGACAGTGCAACTAACTCACTGGAGCTTGAGCTCTAGCCTAGAAAGTAGCTTGCTGGTCAAACAGGAGGGGTGCCTGGCAGAGCTGGGTACTCCATACAGCCAGGATTTACAGTGGGAATCATCAGTCTCTGGAACAGTACGTGGTGCCCACGCTTTCTTCATTGGAAACTGCAATCAGGAGTCTCCCTGGACACAGCCAGACAGCCTGCTGCTGCTTCCCTGGAGTTTGGATTGAGGAGCTGTGAGTGCTGGCTTCAGTCCTGCAGTCTGCAGGGATTTCAGGATGGTGTGGCCATGCTGGGAGCAGAGTGACTCTTTAAACACTCATGTCCACTCCTCTGGCCTGGAGTTCTTTGCACGGGTCTGGATCAAGAGGGCTGCCTTCCCTGGATGCAGCACCCACCCCGATGTGCAGTGATGGTGTCTGCACACCTTCTGCTGGACTCTGCAGAGCAAATGCTCCTTCCCAGCCCATCACAGCCACTCGCTGAACACTTCAAAGTCTTCCATGGCTGTCAGCTGCAGCTGGACATCTTCTCCGTGAACTTCATGGATCCCAGGACATGCAAACAAATAATGTGTATGGCATCCAGCAGGTGATAACCTTTGGCAGGAGATGGGTTGTCCTTTAACCAGACGAATGGCAAAAGCCACGTTGGTAGCTTGAGGTCTCAGGGGAGGAAGCGGCGGTGAGCGGGGCCGTTCTCAGGACAGAAAGTGAGGATGATAAAGGAGATGTACAAGGTAAATCTCTCTTGGTGCAAGGCTCTGAAAGTGTCCGCTGGGGCGGGGGTGGGGAAATTTGATTTCTTTGGTAAAAAAATGAAGGTTGCAAGCAATAAGCCGGCTGACTTCTGCTGATTGGTAATAAACAGGATTCCGTTCCAAACGGCTGGTTTTAACCTTGCATCCATCTTTTGCCTATGAAGGGAGGAAGCGGATAAGGAGGTGTAAGACATGGATATTTTGTGATTTGTTGGTTGGGGTTGGGGCAGGGTTAACTCCCCTCCCGGGGGTTCTCTGCCCGGTGCTATTAACGGGAGGCTCAGTGCAGTGAGTGGGAGCTGCTCCAGCAGCCCCGGGTGATTCTCCCCCTGTACCCCCAGAGCAGCCCCTCAGGCGCCTGCCCTGAGGGGTGAGGAGGATCCTGGGGCCGGGGTCTGCTCGGAGCTGCGCCCGCACCTCCCCTGGCCCGGGGCGGGAGGAAGTGTCCCCGCGCTGCCCCTCACAAAGATGGCGCCTCCTCCCCTCCCGTCCCGCTCCCGCTCTCTGCCCATTTCAAAGATGGCGGCGGCCCCGGTTGTGGGCGGTCCCGCCTCGGGCGGC
>JAAWXA010000033.1:3636114-3648668 GCA_038090715.1 Florisuga fusca
GGGGGGGGGGGGGGTTGCAGGCTGCCACCCCCCCAGCATGGGCTGCCCTCGGGGGGCCAAAGCATTCATTGAATGAGTAACGGAGGCCCCCTCCGGGCTTGGCCTGAGATCTGGGGCAAAAAACTAGCTTAATGGGGCCAGGATCGGTCCCCAAGTCCAGCATCTGGGGTCTGGGTGGGCTCGGGAGGGGACCAGGGGGGTCAGGCCATGCTGCTGGTGGAGCAGGGAGTGCTCTGGGTGCTGCCAATGCTGTGGTTGGTGCTGCTGCTCTCCGAGGCCGGTGCCGTGCTGGAAACCGGCTGCAGTTTGGAGATGGGACCTGGCTCACGCCGCGGGGCCGGGGGGAGAAACGCCGAGGGGAAACCAGACTCAGGTTGGCCGGTGGTGGCCAGAGCTTGTCCCCACGGGATCCTCTAACCCCCACTGTGTGACCCCTCCCAGGTTGCTCCCAGCTGCCCCTTGAGCCTCAGGGACAGAGATGGGTATGGGGGACTTTGGTGGCACAGGGGGCAGGGGGGGACCTCAGGGCAGCGGGGAGGACCCTGGGGAGCTGTGGCCACATGAAGCAGGGTCATTGCCCTGTGGCGTTGCCAGGGGGGCCATATGGATGATGGCAACACTGCAGCGTGGTCTCTTGCTCACCCAGGGACCTCAGCTGGGCAGCTTTGGGCAGGGGGGACATGGGCAACCCACCCAGGGACATTCATGTACCACCCCTTCCCCTGAATCCCACCGCAGGGCCCCCTGGGGCTGGTGGATACTCACGGGTGTGTGAGTAGATGTACCAGAGCCCGGCGGTGAGGAGTGCCCCGATGAGGAACGCGCCGAAGGTGATGCCCAGGACAGCAGCCAGACCCAGCCCACGGGCTGCAGGAGAACAAGGTCATCAGCACCACCACGCTGGGGGGGACAGCGTCCCCCTCCCATCCCAGTCCCCTCCCCTGCCCCAAACTCACTGTTGGGTGGCCGCCAGCTGTCCTTCACTGTCACCTCCAGGACCTTCTCAAAGATGGTGTTGTTCTGCAGAGGTGGAGGTTGGGGTGAGAGCAGGGAGACCCCCCACATCCCCCCCCACTGCAGGGCTGGAAGCCCCCAGGGATGTCACTCTGGGCTGGGTGACAGAGCCTGGGATTTGGGGACAAGCTCGTTGGGCTGTCACCACCCATGGTGGGGACACGGTGGCATCATGGGGTGGGCAGGGGGGTTACTCACACTGACCTGCAAGCCAGCCTTGCACTTGAGGGTGGCAGAGAAGGGGACTCTCCCGCCCTCGGGGACGGCGTAGGTGAAGCGGAAGCGCCAGACCTTCCTCCCACGGGTGCTGGGGGGACCCTCCATGACGGCCACCCCCTCCCCACGTGCCTCCCCACCCTGTACCAGCAGCTCCGGCTCCCGGCCCGGTGCCACCAGCCAGCACTCCTTCAGCTGCAGGTCAGCAGGGTGGTCCTCCCACCGCATGGATGCCTGCCGTGGGGACAGTGGGGACATAACATCAGGGACACCGGCCCTGGGACAGCTGGACCCCTCCAGCCCTGGTGTGGGTCTGTGGTGGTACCTGGACAAAGGCTTCTTTGTTGACCTCCAGCTCTGTCTGTGGCACCTCGAAGGCAGCGGTGGGGAAGAGGCGCAGGAAGAGCTCCCGTGGGATCTTGCACTGGAAGGCCACCTGCAAGCAGGGACAGTGCTGAGGCCAGCCCTGGCACCCAGTGGTGGCATTGCACCCTCCTCCTCTGGTCCCACTCCAGACCCTCCAAGAAACCTGTCTCTTACCCGAACACTCCGGAGTGCTGCACCCTTGGCCTGGCTGAGGATGAGCTGCAAGAAGGTGAGGAAAGTTGTGTCAGTCACATGGGGTGACAGGAGTCACCACTGCTGGGCTCTGTTGTCCTCATGGGGACGGGGCAGAATGCAATGGGCTGGAGGGACCACATCATGGGATGGGATGGGGTGGGATGGGATGGGATGGGACAGAGGAGAACGTTCCACCTGGGGTCTGTTCCCATCACCAACCCCATCTCCACCAGCACCCAGGCACAGCAGTACAGCTCAGCTCTGGGCTGCAGTGGGATGTTTCCAGCTGTGCAAAACCAAGGAGGTCCTGTCAGAGAAGCCCCTACTGGGCATTAGTGAAGCTGTGCCATGCTCACCTCATTGTTGGCATGGCCCCTGCCCTCCAGCAAGGTACCACAGTGGCTGAGGGGAGTTTTCAGCATGAAATGAGTGGCATTTTTCTCTGCCTGACAGCTGATGTCCCGCAGGGTGATGTTCACCACATCCTTGATGGGCTGGGAGAAAAGCACCGAGTGTTTACCCGCTGGCTGGGGACAGCCTTGTGCCACCCCATCGAGCAGCTGGAGCAAGACATGACCCTCCCCAGGTGATGCGGGTGGATGGTAGGGACACCCCCCAGCCTGCCTCACCTCCAGGTGTGACCTGGCGATGACAATCTCCATGGTTTCATCTGTGCACTTCCAGGGCTGGAGCATGAGCAGCAGCACATTGGGCAGTGGGTCAGCAGTGGGGGCCGGGGGGGTGGGTGTTTCGGGTGTCCTCCTGACCACCTCTGTGGGATGGAGAGACTGGGAGGCTGAGCAGGGGCAGCAGAACCCCCCATCCTGCCCATCCCTGAGGTGCTAGGGGCCTCACCATGCTTCTGGATCTCCAGGCTGATGCGGGCAGTGGCAGGGATGGTGGAGTAGGATGCGATGACGCTGTAGTTCTTCTCAAAGGCTTTGGCAATGAGGCCCCGCTCCGTGTCGGGCAGGAGCTCCCCAGGGAGCAGACGTGGGGCAATGGGGGCAATCGTGTAGTTCCCGGAGACCTATGGGGGGAGTGGCATGGGAGGGGCTGAGCAGGGATGGAGACAACTAGGGATGGTCAGGGCAGGCACAGCTTCTGGGTTCATCCCTGTCATATGGGCTCGCAGTGAGAGGGCTGCCACCTCCCCATGCCCAGTGTCCCCCATCCTGTCACGCCTCAGGGCCACCAGCCCCCTTGGCAGGGTTGGGGGACACACACATACATCCTGCTCAGCCCTACCAGGAACTGGATGTCGCAGTTGTTGACGGAGAGGGACCAGGTGAGGTTGGTCCGGCTCTGCAGGATGAGGATCTGGTTGGTGATGACTCCCTTGGGACAGCTCAGGGACAGGTTCACCTCCGTGACAGGGGAGCTGCCAAACCAAGAGACACACCCCCAACCCCAGCATCAGCCTCCTGTGCTGGCAGATCCCACAGGATGGGGTGGCTCTGCCTATGGCACACTCCAGTCCCTTCCTGAGCATCTGCAACTGTGTTCTGCCACTTGTGCCACCACCCGTGTCACCACCTGTGCCACTGCCTGTCGGTACCTGGGGTCATGCTGCAGGTGGATGATGTGGGCAGCCCTGGTGCTCTGGGCATCCCCGTGTGCACAGCCCTTCACCCCATGGAAGAAGACCTCGGTCTCCAGGTGCTGCGTGGCATTGAAATGCTTCTGGGGGATGCAGTCCGGGGGGTTTCCAGCATCTGCAGAGGTGGGGAAGGGGGTAAACCAAAGGCAAACCCAGCTTGGCGGGTGGGGAGTTGCTCGGAGCCAGCCCTGATGCTCCAAACCAGGTGACATCAGTCCCTGTAGCAGCTCCCCTGGGACCACGTTTAACCCCAGCAGGTTGTCACCCTTTGGGAGAAGGGAGAGGATCACTGTCCACTCTGTCCCCAACCCCAGCACCAGCCCCCGGCCCCACGCACCTTCTCCCAGGCGCAGCAGGACTGAGCGGGGGTCCCGCAGCTCGCTGTAGGATGTGATTCCCCCGTAGGTGCCCTGAACCCAGGCCAGCAGCTGCCCCTCGCCAGTGGCCACAGGTGGCTCAGGACCCTTTGTCACAGTGGTCCCCGAGATGAGGTGGGCATCCTGCAGAGGGAGCAGCAGCCTGAGCTGGGGGGAGGGGGCAAGAGGCATCCCACTGCCCCCTGCTCAGGCTGGTGTGGGGGAAGCGTGGCAAACCTTTCCCCTGGCAAAGGGGATGGAAAGCAAAGCCAGGCAGGCATCCCTGGAGCCCAGCCTCGTGGTGGACGGGGATCACCCCGGGTGAACAGGGGGTTTGGGGGCCACAGGCTGGGCGCGGGCGGCCAGCGGCACGCCGAGAGCTCAGCCCGTTTTATTATTAGCTGCAAACAAAGCCAGAGGTTTATTTTGCTAACAAAGCGCTGGGCCCCCACTCAGCTCGCTGGAGCCAAACCCCATCCCTGACCTTCCTCCCACCGGCCAGAGGAAACGGGAGCTTTTTCCAGCCCTGTGCGTCATTCCCTGCCCGGCCAGCCCTGTGCTCAGCGCCATCAGCAGTGACCTGGTGCCTCCCCCCCTCCCCAGGGCACCTCGAGCATCACTTCCTGGGATGGGGGACCAGTGCTCTCCAGAGCCACCCCACAAACACCTCTGGGGCTGGTCCCAGCCCTGCTGCCCCCTCTGGGGTGTGCTGCAGCACTCACGGTGTGGACGAGCAGGTCTGGGCACGGGGAGGTGATGGTGGCCGAGCAGTAGGAGCACAGGAGTACGAGCACTGGTGACCGGGTGCAGCCCACAGCCCGTGGGGTGACCGACACCTTCAGTGGGAGGGCAGGAGCCTGGGGGGATAAGGTTAGAGTGTCACCAACTGCTGTCACCTCCCTGGCTGCCCTCTGGCCACTCCACCTGTCCCCACAGCTGGTGGCAGCAGGGAGAGCCCTCGGGCTGGACCTGAGCACAGGACATGCAGGTGGCAGCTGTGGGCAGGTTTAGGGGCAGATGGGGTATGCAGAGATAACCACGTGGATGTGCACCAAACATCCTGGCTCCCCTGAGCAGGGCACCAGGGCATCCCCACAAAGAGGAGGCCATGGAGATGCTGGGAGGGCTGGAGCAGCTCTGTTCTGGAGCCAGGCTGAGAGAGTTGGAATTGTTCAGCTTGGAGAAGAGAAGGCTGCAATGGGGAGACCTTAGAGCACCTTCCAGTGCCTGAAGGGGCTCCAGGAAAGCTGGGGAAGGGCTGTTTAGAAAGGCATGGAGGGATAGGATTGAGGGAGAATGGTTTTAAGCTGAAAGAAGGGACACCTAGATAAGACCTTAGGAAGAAATTCTGTGCTGTGAGGGTGGTGAGAGCCTGGCCCCAGCTGCAGCTGCTCAGAGAATCTATGGCTGCCCCATCCCTCACAGTGTTGAAGGTCAGGTTGGATGGGGCTATGGAGCAACCTGGGCTGGTGGGAGGTGTCCCTGCCCGTGGATTGGAACTAAATGAGCTTTAAGGTGAATCCATCCTGCCTCTGATCCCTTCACTGGGGTCCAGGGCACACCCATACTAGGGACTGGTGTATCACTGAATCAGGGATTGAGTGAGCTCTGTACTGGGCACCAGGATGTCACCTCATTGGGGAGTGGAGTGTCCCCACAAGGACTGGAGCATCCCCAGACTGTGACCAGGGCACCCCCACCCTGGTACACCCCTCCATGACCCTGGTACACCCCTCCATGGGTTTCCCAGCACCATCCCAGCACCATGCAGCCTCTCCAGGCTCAGGACTGGCCACACCAGAGACAGGGATGCTGGGGGCACAGCAGTGGCTGGCACTGTCTGGTGGCCTCCAGCTGGAAGTGGGGACGGGGAAGCCAAACCACCAGGCACTAAGTTTGGCAACCACCACCTGAACCACCACTCACCAAGTGCTGAGCCAGGCAGGGACCAGGAAACCAGCCAGGACCAGGACTGCAGGAAGCCACCAGTGTGGGCCACGGGGCCAGCGGGATGGGGCCATTGGGCATCCTGGCCTGGCGGTGGCCCCGTGATAAGCGTGGGTGGCCGGGGACCCCGGGTGGCCCCGGGGAGGAGCTGGCGGCTGTTTTTCCTGCCGCGTGTTTTGCGGCGCTCCATTGTTCGGCTGCGCAAGCGGCGGGAGCCTGGCTGATGCCTTTCAGGTTTGTTTTTTTCTTTTTTTCTTTTTTTTCTTTTTTATTTATTTTTGCATCATGGGGATCTGCTTATAGAAAGCGGCTTCCAGTAATTCTTCTATAAGTGGAGCCACGTCTCTGCCCAGCTCCCCCCTGAGCAGGGCTTGGTGCCACAGTCATGACCTCAGTGCGTGTCCCCCTGCCGCTGCCGGTGACAACCCCAGGGCACCCCCGGCTGTCTGGGTGCCAGGCTCAGGTCACACTGGACTTGGACAATGGAGCCTTTGCAAACCCACCCTCCCCAGCGGCTCCCAGCCCAGCTCCCAAAAAGCAGAACTGGGAGAGCTGGGAGGTGGCCGTGGGGGAGGGTGGCACCGGATAGCCCTGGGCTGGGCCAAAATTGGGTGTTGGGTTTGCCGGGGCCCAGACAGCACGAGGACTACTGTGCTGGGCAGCAAAGTCACCATGCAAACTCATGTGCCAGGGCAAATCTTGATGACCTCAGAGGTCTATTCCAGCCTCAATAATTCTGTGATTTTGTGAAATGATGGTGCTGGTGAAAATCTGTGCGCTGGTGCACACCCACCCCCCAGTGCCAACCAGTACCAGTGCCAGCTGGGGATGCAGCTCCAGCCCTGGGGCTGCTCTGCACCCATCCTTGCCCAAAAGCTGCCCAGAGCACCCTCAAGGTGGTTGTGGCCCCTCAGCAGGCCATGTGAATGTTGGCAACCAGGTTTCCACTCACTTGATGCCCTCCAAGTGATGTGCCCCCCTCTGTACTTCCTTTGATCCCTCCTTCTATCCCTCCATCCCTTTATCCTTCCATCTCTTCTTCCATCTCTCCCTCCTCCAAGGGAGCTCCCTTGCATGGTCCCCACGGCTCTACTTCTGCACCAGGTCCTGGCCACCTCTCCAGAGAAATGGGTTCCTGGGCTGCTGGGCCCAGAGACAGCCCTGACACCCTGGGCTGCTGGGGGAGATGTCTCTAAAGACTTTAACACCCTGTTGGGGCCAGAGATACTCGCAGCTGCGCTGGGAGGGGAAGCTCAGCAAAGGCATTGTGGAAAAGGTTAATGTGGGTCCTCTTGCTGCGCCTGAGTTACAGGAAATGGTTTCGACAGCCAGGACACCCTGCCCAGCAGTGAGAGTGCAAGGGTGACAGTAGTGCTGGGGTGACATTGCTGGGGTGACAGCTGGGACCCTGCTTGCTCACCTTGGACCACTCAACGCTGAGGACGTGGACTTCATGGCTGGTGCCCACAGAGCTGCTGCTGACACATCCCCGTGGCACAGTGCTGGTGGCATAGGACAGGGTGATGGGTGGCTCTGCTGTCACCGGCTGCAGGTCACAGCCCTCGGCTCTCCCAGGATCTGGGTGGAACACAAGCAACCGTCAGTCTCCACCGTAGGAATGTGGGGACAGGGAAGGTGGGGTGACACGACACAGGGATACACACAGCACCCGCGGGGCCATCTGCTACGTGTTCACTCGGGGCTCGTCTGACTCTGCTGGGCCCCCCCGCAATCACATTAATGATCCTTGGATCCGGGCTGGAAAAATCTGCTGTCCCCACTCAGCACTGCCTCCTGCCAAAACTCGCGCCCGGCTGCCCCCAGGGCCGGGGCGGTGGCGGAAGCCCCCCCGCATCCCATCCCCCGGTGCCGCAGGAAAGCGGGAAGCTCAGGTATGGAAATGGCCGTAAAGCTCATCCTCTGCGGGCGCCGAGGCGTGAGCTTCGCCCCATCCCCAACCCCCCGCGCAGCGCACGAGCGAGCGGGGCCAAGGGAAATCCTGAGTGCAAACAGCAGCTCCAAGGCTCGATCCTGTCAATCCCCGCTGGCCTCGGCCGTTTCCCCTGCCCTGGCAGCCTTGCTGTGGCCAGGCTGTCCTCGAGCTGGCCCCTGTGCCTGGAGGTGTCCTGGAGAACCACTTGCGCCCATGCATGCAGTGAGAAGGGCAGGATGGAGCCCCACAGCCATGCCTGGGGCTTCCCAGGGGTTCGCAGTGCCTGGGGTACTGTGTCTGCTTTGGAGGTGGCCACCGAGCTCTGTCTCATCTTTTCCCATCCCTAGTGGCTGCAGCCACCCTGCTGGGAGGGGACAGAACCCCTCACCAGAGCCACCCAACTGTCCCCATGGGGACGAAGGGACAGAAAACATGATGCTCAGAGGCACTGAGGCTTCGAGACATGGCAGCCGTCGAAGGGACACCCCTGCCATGTGGTGCCCATCACAGCATCCCTGGCCCACATCTTGCTGTCGTGGTGGCATGGCTTTGGCAGTGGGGTCACAGTGCAGAGCCCCCCGGTGACCCTGCCTCAGGCCCACCTATTGTCCTGTGCTTCCTCCCCCCGGCGTGGCGGCCGCACAGCCGGCAGCATCGGGAGGAAGATAAACAGCTGCTTATCTGGGCGCCACAGCCCGCGTCCCTCTTCCCCTCCACTCCTGCCCCGACGGTACCGGGCACATCCACGCGTCCCCACGGCACGGCTGGGCTGAGGACAGGCAGCACGTCACACCTCCGGCAGCATCCCGCGGGGAGGCTGGGCAGGGCTGGGGGGGCTGCGGTCGGGCTCGCCCCCGGCATGGGGCAGGGATGCCAGCGGATGGGACACGGGGCAGTGGTGCCAGCCGGGCACCGTCAGTCCCTGTGGAAGGCTCCAGCATTATGTCAGGATCAGATAAGGGGGCTCAGCTGAGCCGCCAGGGCAATCAGATAAGAGTCCTGTTATTTTTGTAGTCCAGGAAAGGGAAAAAAAAAAAAAAAAAAAAAAAAAAAAAAAAAAAAAAATCCACTTCATGTTTTTCCAGCCGCCCGCCCTCTCCTCAGCTTTGCAGCAGCTAGGACCTGGGAGCAGGGATGATCCCACCACTGGCCAGGGGCTGAGGGGGTGATTACTGGGATTTTGGGAGCAGATCAAAGGCCCTGGGCAGAGAGCAACCAGTCTGGGGGCTGTGGGGCCAGAGTGGCTCCAGCAGTGCAGGATGCCCCACAGGACGGGCAGCGCCACTCCAGCATCCCTGCATCCGGCTGTGCTTCCTCAGCACTTGTGTAACCAGATGGCCCCTCACAGCCCGGGTCAGGAATTGGGATGGTCCCAGTGCTGCACACTCGAGGGGGAGCTTGGAACCCCCCTTCCCTGAGACTGTTGGACCATGTGGAGGTGGCACTGGGGCTCAGATGACAGAGCAGATGGGTCCAGGTGTGCAGGCTGATGCAGGCCACATCATTCCTGCTGGGTGTCAAGAAGCCATTCCCCAGGGATGGGAAGGGATGATCCAGCACCATGCTCAGTCTGTTGGGAGCAGCACCAGTCTGTGCCTAGGAGGGGCACAAAGTCCCCCACCTCTGGAAGCCTGTCGTGCCCATGAGACCTCCCCAGCACTGCACCCAGTGTGGGGACCCCCAGTCCCATGGATCCCTGAGGAGGAGAGGCAGCAGCTGGACAGGACATGGCATGTGTGGCACAGGTAGACAGGATGGGGACCATATTGCCCAGCTACTCAGAACAGTGACCATACAGACACAACTACTCAGGATGGGGACCACAGAGAACAGCTATATAGGACAGGGATAATATGGCACAGTCTTATAGGGTGGAGAACTTATAGCAGAGCTGCACAGGTTTGGGATGGCATCATACACATGAACAGGACATGGTCCATATGGCGGAGTTACACAGGACAGGGACCATACAGGCACAGTCACAGCAGGGACTGAGTGGCACAGTCACAGAGGACAGGAACAGTATAGCACAGTTAGGATATGGACTGCATCAGCTCCAGTGGACAGGGACAGTGTGCAATAGCTGTGTATGATGGGGACTGTATAGCACAGCTTCATAGGATGGGGACCATAAAACACAGCTTAACAGGACAGGGATGATGTGGCACAGCTACTCAGGATGGGGACAGTATGGTACAGCTGAACAGGACAGCTCATATAGCATAGCCATGCTGGTGTGGGGACTGTATAGCACAGTCATATAGGATGGAGACATATAAAAAGGACACAGACTGTATGACACAGCTATGTAGGACAAAGATGACATTACACAGCTGTGTAGGATGGGGACCAGATGGTCTATAAAGGGACTGTACACCACAGATTGGGAGGACAGGGCCTCTGGGGCACAGCTACAAAGGACACAGACCATATGGTACGGATACAGGATGGGGACTGTATGGCACAGCTATAGAGGAGACAACACCTACTGTACATCCAGGTAGGGGACCATATGGTGGAGTTACAGGGACACAGCCCACACAGCACAGACTTTGCCAACAGGGACACCTGGCACAGCTGCCAGCTGGTGACCAGGGGGTAACAGCAGGCAGGGAGAGGGTGCTGAGCCTGGCAGTGGGGACACCCCAGCAGCACCCACCAGCACGGGCCCCCACTGTGCCCAGGAGGAACTGACCCAGCCAGGACACAGTGCTGCCAGCCCCGGCCTCTCCAGACTGCCGCTGGGACTGCCTTCCCTGTTCCCTTTCCCTCTTGCCAGGGGTGTCATGTCCCCATGTCCCCTGGCTCACTGCCTCCATCCAGCACAAGCGTCCTCAGGCATGTCACCCCCTTGAAATTCCCCCTGTGCCATCCCCCTGCCACAGCGTGGCTCCACAAGGGACCCTGTGTTCCTTTGTCAGGGACAGNCCCAGGGGTGAAGGAGCCTTGGAGGCAGCCGGGTGGGAAGGATGAGGCCATCCGGGAGGGGCTGTGCTGGCAGCAGCCCAGCCCCACTGTCCTACTCACTGCCTTGGGGAAACTGAGGCACAGCTGCTCCCCATACACCCAAAGAGGGATGGAGGCACAAGGCAGATGGGTCACCCCACTGCACAGCTTTAGGCCACAGGATCCCAAACTGCTTGTTGCCCCCTGTCCCCTCGTCCCCACCAACACAAGGCAAACACCCACCAGCCCCAGCCCCGCTCAGCTGTGCTGGCAGCAGCCCAGCCCCTCCCGGATGGCCTCATCCTTCCCACCCGGCTGCCTCCAAGGCTCCTTCACCCCTGGGCACGAGGCTGACGTTGGAGCCTGGTGGGTTTGGGTTTTCTGCTTGGGGATTTTTGTTTTTTCCCCACTCATTTCCTTCCTCGGTTCTGACCTCGGCTGCCCCCGGCCCTGCAGGCCCCCCCAGCCCCCTGGCTCAGTGCCCAGCTCCTGGCAGACGGAAAGTGAGTGGTGGGAGGGCCCTGCCAGGCTCTGACACCTCCTGCCCTCACTGTGCCTGGGTAAACCCTGGCCCCAAGCCCCTCTGCTGTGGCATCATGGCTGGGCAGCTCTGTGGATCCTAGGGAGCCCCCCAGCTCCTCACCCCCAGAACGCCTACTCACCCCCCCAACTGCCTGTCTGCTGGGGCCCTGCAACCCCCACCCCATGAAGACCCCCACCCTGTCCCCACCCACAAGGACAGGTGTCCCCAGCGCATCCCGCAGCACCCTCAGGGGGTTGTGCCACCCCAAAANCCCCCGTGAAGGTGCCGTGCCTCAGTTTCCCTACAGAGCAGTGCGGGAAATCACCCCTGGAGGGGTGCGCTGGAAGTGCCCCGAGGAGTGGAGGTGGAGAGGGACACTGGTACCCAGGGTGCTGGGGAGGGGAAGGGTGGGAGGCAGGGATTCGGGGGGTGGGACCCTCCCAAAATGCACTCACCCTGCTGCAGTACAGCCTGACCTGCACAGTGAGGAGGGGGCTCCCCCAGGCAATGCAGACAGGGGCTGCCCCAAGCTATAGGGATATTCAGTCCATGCTGACCCCAACCAACACTCCAACAGGGTCCCCGTGTCCCAGGCCAGTGAGTGTCTCATGGCTCTGGATGCCCACCCTGAGGCCATGGGGGTGCTGCCTGCCTGTCCCCTTCACCAGGCCACAGCCAGGGACTGCCCAGACACTCCCCACCCTGACAGTATGTTTGGGGCTGGGGGCTTCCCCGGGACAGTGCTGCCTGGGTGAGGGGGTGACAGCAAAGCACTGCTGAGGTGGGAGCTAGAGGAACTGGGGGCACCAGGAGCCCCTCCTGCCCCATTCCTGCTGTAGGGGCCAGTGGGAGATGGAAGCCCTCAGAGGTCACAGCAGGGCTGAGACCCCCTTGCCGGGGATGGGCACAGGCCCCCGGGTTTGGTCTCCATCTCAAGTCATGGCCGCGGGTAGGGGGACGGCATGGGGAGCTGACAGGGAAACCAGCGAGCTTGTCCCCACCAGGATGTCCCCGGAGATGTCCGTGACCCTGGGGTGAGCAGCAGACATCTCCTATGACAGAGCACTGCCATCTCCTGGGGACCGCGGGGATGGGTGCTCACCCGTGATGGGGACTGGGACCGGGCACAACCACCCCTGTCCCTCCCGCACCCCTCTCCCTGCTGTGACACTGTGGGGTGAGGAGCAAAAGGCCCCTGGGATGGCCCCTGGGATGGTGGTGGCTGCAAGGTGACAGACAGGAGGGTGGTCACGGCTGCAGGGTGGCCACGCATGAAGCCTGTGTGCACCCCTCAGCCCCAGCACTTCACCCCCTCACCTGCCCCTGCTTACTGGGGGGCCTTGGGCTTTACATCCAGAGGAAAAAAACATCTAAAAACCTGCCACCAAGCCCACAGGGGCTATGCTGGGGAGGGGGACAGGATGCCCAGCCCTGCTGGGCACCACAGAGTCCCCCCCT
>JAAWXA010000033.1:3648688-3825772 GCA_038090715.1 Florisuga fusca
AAAAAAAAAAAGAAATCTCTGGAAAGAAAAACTCATTTCCTGCGACCGAAGAAAAAGATAAAGTCTGGGCTCATTAAAGTGAACTTTACTGGGGAGAGACGGGAAAGAGCCAAACACAATGTCCTTGAAATTTCCTCCGCGCGGCTCCGACCACGAAAACAGGATAAAGCCACTTCCGCTGTCTCTGCCCGAGTGCCGAGGGGGGAGTGGGGCTGGGGGTCGGCTACAGAGTGTCGAGGTGGGAGCAGACCTGCTGGAAAACCTCCTCCACGGAGCCCTCGGCGTTGAGCTGGGTGCAGAGGGGTTAGTGGGGAGCAGGGGGGGAGGGTCACACCATCCCCGGGAGCTCTTCCAGGGATGGATTTTGGCCACAGGTGGAGGGAGAGATCGCAGCCAATTTAGGGCAGAAGGGTGCGGGGCCATCCTTGGAGGGGGGCTCTTGTGTTGGAGGGTTCAGCTGGCTCCAAGGAGTTGAGCCCACCCCAAACAAGCTAAGGTTGAGTTTTTCCCCCTTCCCTCATCATCCCCATCGTACGCTTCTCTCCTGGGACCACATGTGCCTTGAGTGGTGGGGATGGAAGGTGCCAGCGTTGGACACATCCCTGCTTACCTGGCGGACGATTCCTCTGCTCTTGTAGAAGGCAATGACGGGCTCGGTGGCCTTGTAGTAGGTCTCCAAACGTTTCTTGATGGTCTCCTCGTTGTCATCCACCCTCCCGCTGGTCTCCCCTCGCTTCAGCAGGCGTTTGACCATCGTCTCCTTCCCCGCGTCCACATAGAGGAGCAGCGTGGGGGGGGCGATCTGTGGGCAGAGGGGACATGGTTGTCACCACGCCAAGACACCATGGGCATGATCTGATGTGGGGAGATAGTGGCTGTGGACATCAGAGTCACAGATGTCACCATGCCATCCTCCGCCTCCCTCCATATGGGTCTGGGGGACATCAGGACACTGTGGGCAAAGGGACGCCATGGCCAAGCCCTGGCTCTGCCACCACCATCACACTGGCATTGTGGTCACCCTGTCAGTCCAAGGACACCCTGGAGAGATGCTCCCACCACCACACCCTGGATGCAAGCTGTCCCCAAGGCAGCAGGACTGGGATGGGGCCCAGTTTAGACTGGGATGGGATGGAATCTTCACCCGGATGGGGAAGCTGGGCTGGGCTGCTGCTGGATGGTGGGCTGCATGGCATGGCACAGGACCTCACCTTCTTCTCAAACTCCTCTCCCTGTTTCACCTCACGGGGGTAGCCATCGATGAGGAAGCCCTTGGACACATCTGCTTTGGCCAGCATGGCGTCCCGCAGCATGTCCAGCACCGTGTCCTGGGGAGGGGGGACAGAGCTGCCAGGGCTGACATGGGACAACATGCCCCCCACCCTGCATCCCCAATCCCTGCTGCAACTTCTCCTGGGGTGGCAGGGATGGAGGTGTCCCCAGGCCACGTGCCAACCATCACCACGGTATCTGGTGTCCCCTTAGCCACCCCTGCCTGCATGCCCCACTCTGCCAGGAGCCCACGTGGACTCACCAGGGGCACCAGCTCGCCCTTCTCCATGATGGCCTGCAGCTTCTTGCCCCGCTCCGAGCCTGAGCTGACCTCAGCCCGCAGCAGATCCCCCGTGGAGAGGTGGGTGTAGCCATATTTCTGCACTATCTTCTCACACTGGGTCCCCTTCCCCGAGCCAGGGCCACCTGCAAGTCACATGAGGGCCACACGTGCCCCAAGCTGAAGGTAAGAAATTTAAGGGGGACCTGGAAGCAGCAGCACAAACCCACAGGAGTTCCCAGAGCCCAGTGGGATGGGGGATGGTGTCCCCAAGCCCTGCACAGGAGATGGGAATTGCTGCTCCTGGGGTGGGCTGGGGTATGCCAGGTCCTTGTAGGTGGCACGGACTACTGGCAATTGGCATGCAGGCACCACCCCTCTGATGACACCCAGGGCACCACCAGCACCTGGACATGACTGTCTCAATGACACTCAGGGCATCATGACCCCATCAGCACTCAGGACATCATTGGGTTTACAGTATTTACTCTCATGCCACCCCTCATGTGCCCAGAGGTGCCCTCCCAGCCCACCCCACCATGGCCTTGAGGAGCCAGGCTGGAGCCACAGCCAACACAGCCCCTGGGGACAGCTGAGGTCCCACAGCCCCCATCCCCAAATCCCCAGCCCTGGGCACCAGCTGGTCCCTGCAGCCCCAACCCTGGAGACAGGGGGTTTTGGGGCTGCACTGTGGCCTTGACCCCACCAGTGGTGGGACCCATTCACCAACTTACCCACCACAAAGATGATTTTGTGCTGCTTGAGTTTTTCTGGGAGAAAGAAAACAAATAATTACCCAAAGCCAGAAAGCACAAGGTGGGTGCCCCCAGGGATGGAGGCGACCCACCCACGAGGGGTAAAGGCAAAGCAGGAAGCAGCAACATCCCCCTCATCCTTGTCACTTGGGCAGGCTGGGATGGTGAACATGTCTGGGCACAAAGACCCCATGGCATGGGGGCCATGGGGCTGGAATCCCACTGCCACCTGGTGTCCCAGAGCTGGTCATTGTCCATGGTTCCACTGGCTGGCTTGGTGGGGTCACAGGGGCTGCAGCAGGCTCAGCTTGGCACGGCCACCTCGAGCACCTGCTGTGACCCCCAAGCAGTCCCTGAACCCCACACTGGCCCCTGGTCCTGGTGGCCAACCTGCAGGTGGCACTAACTGCCCTGTCCCTGACAAAGGAACACAGGGTCCCTTGTGGAGCCACGCTGTGGCAGGGGGATGGCACAGGGGGAGGCAGAGCTAAAAATAAAGTTGAGACACCCCGGGGCTGCCTGCCCATCTCCTGATTACAGACGGATGAAATTTCACCTCCTCCAGCACCTGCCCAGCCCTGGGGCTGGGGACAGAGCCAAGAGGGAGGCTGGCAGGGACCAGGGGGACGTGGGGGGATGCGGGGACAGGGAGAGGGGAGGAGATAAGGAGGGGATGGAGGTGAGAGATGGGTGCAAGGAGGGTGGAGGGGATGTGAGTAAAGGGGATGGGTGTAGGGGGGACGGGGTTGTAAGGAAGATGGGTGCAGGGGAGACAGGAGGATGGACACAGGGGAGGCAGGAGGATGGACACAAGGGGAGACTGAGGAGATGGTTGCAAAGAGGCTGGAAAATGTGGGTGCAAAGCAGGTGGATGCAGGGGTCTGGATGCAGGGGTCCCGGGACACTCACCTGTCGACATGCTGCCACAGTCAAGGCACAGGAACACTTCAAGCTATGAGGAAAGAGCAGGAGGAAAAACTCAGCCCTGCGGGGACACGCAGGTCCCTCAGGCCGAGGTCCATGGAGATGACAGCTCTCCCTTCGCTGCCGTGTTAGCACCCAGATCCATGGCCAAGCCTGGCCCAAAAATAGGGAGCTGAGGGCCCCTGCTCCCAGGGCCAGCACGCCTACCTGCCTCCTAGCAGCCACCCGCCCCATCCGGCTCTGACCAGGGCTTCCCCATGCCGGGTGACGTGTGGTGACGTTACCAACTCCCTGCCCTGACCACATCCCTGTCCTCAGGGTGCAGCCTGGCAGCCGGAAGCTGGTGTGAGCTGATGGGTGTCACCAGGACACCCCAGAGTCCCCCCGGCTCCCCACAGAATGGGATTTTTTGGGGCTGGCTTAAGGTGTGTGTGTGGGGGAAGGGACCAGCAGCTCCCCATCGACCCCCACCTCATCCCAGGGGGATTTTGGCCATCCTGCCTG
This sequence comes from Florisuga fusca, assembly GCA_038090715.1. Taxonomy (NCBI): domain Eukaryota; kingdom Metazoa; phylum Chordata; class Aves; order Apodiformes; family Trochilidae; genus Florisuga; species Florisuga fusca. The sequence continues at coordinate 3,652,424 of JAAWXA010000033.1, forward strand.
CCCATACCCAGCCCTGCAGCACCCGACCAGCTTGGTGACAGCATGTCACCCCAGACTGGCTGGATGGGGCACGGTGATGGTGCATCCCGTGGCCAGAGGAGCCGCAGCCACCAGCCAGGTCATATTACAGCTGGGAAAGGGCAGAGGCCACACACAGCCCTAATACCCGTACCGAGTCACATCCCACCCATGCTGGGGAGCCCAGACCCCTGGGATGGTCCCTGAGGGATCTGGGGGGGGTATGGGATCCTCCTGAGGTCTCCAATCGTGGGGAGTGATGCTCACAGTTCCAGAACTTCTGGCACTGACCTCAGAGGGGACATGGGGGGCTGGGGGCAGCCCTGGCCCCTCAGTGTGGGCTCGGGGCCCATGGACGGGGGTAAGGGTGATGTAGAGGTGCCCAGTCCCAAGCTGGGGAGGGGGTGCTGGCCAGGGAGCCCAGTGGGATTGGGCTGGGGAGGGGACTGGATGGGGGGGTGCAGAGGGGTTGGGACTCATCTACAAAAGACAGCACAGAATGCACCCTGGGGTGCTCCCACCAACCTCACNCCCCGCACGGCCGTGAGGTGCGGACACACACCCCACACACACACCCCCCGTGCCTCAGTTTCCCCCTCTGCGCGGAGGCAGCCCGCACCCTCCCAGCTTCCGATCAGGAGGCTGCCCGCACCCTCACAGGCTGAGGGGCCTTGAGACATCTCCGGTGCTCTACCCCGCGCATCTGACCGCAGCCCCTCGCAGGGCACTGCTGTCCCCATCTCTGTCCCCATCCACTCTGGTATCCCCCCTGGGACAAAGCCCCGGGGGTGCCGTGGCCTTACCTGTCTTTCCTCTTCCCCCTGCGTGGGTGCAGGCAGCCTCCTGCCAGCCCAGGGCAGCTGCCTAAGGGTGTCATGAGTTGGGGAGGTCTCAGCAGGCACTGGGGGGATGGCTGAGCCGGGGTCAGCTGGCTGCTGGACACGGGTCCCACCTGGACACGGCAGTCCCTTTCCTGCATCCTCCCAAACACCCACGGCCAGCACTGCTGTGGGGTGGGGGTCCTGAGCCCCTCTGTGATGACACCCCCAGCCCGCACCACCCAGCACCCAAAAACCCATCCTGGAGCCAGGGCCCAAGGCAACAGACTGCAGCAATATTTATTCCTGTACAAACCATTACAAAACACAGGTGCCTCACAGCTTCACTCAGCACTGAGTCCTCCAGAGCCCACCTTGCAATGGGGACCAGCTGGAGGGAAACTGAGGCACAGAGTCCTACCAGGGCTCAGCACTCAAACACGCCATATTTAGCTATTTTCCCCAAACCCGCCTCTCCACTGATGAGAAATGAATAACAAAATACACCCCTCCCTCATGGCTGGAGGGCACCAAGGGGCACCCCCCCCTGCTGTGTGCCCACTTCTAAATACTTTATAAGCAATTAATAAATTATGAGACCCAGCCACAGGCTGCTGCTGGTCCCTTCATTACTGCTTACGAGCATCTTGTTCCTTCGGCTTGGAGTGAAACTCAAATACAAACCCTGGCACCACAAGCAGAGAGGGTAAAAAAAGAAAGCCCCAAAAGTCCCCCTAAAATCCCATCGTTGGGTTAGAAAAGGTTTTGGCAGTGTGGGGCGCAGTGATGTCAGGAAGAGACGGGTGGTTTTCAACACTGAGGGTGGCAGTGTCACCCACATGGGGTCCCACTGAAAACTGGGGGGGGTGTCTGCTGAGGGAAGGATGCCCATGGGCTGGGATTGGGGTGCTGGGGATGACTGAGGGGGCTGAGCCCCAAGAAAGAGGGGAGGCACCCACTCAGAGGATGGGAGGGTAACAGTCTCTGCAGTGGCCCCAAAAGTGATGTGACCCCAAACCAAGCTGAGGGACCCAACATCCTTGTGCATCTGCAGGGGCTGCAACATGCCTGGACCAGGATCAGGCAGGATCACACCCCCACACCTCCCACCCACAGGGGAGGGACCCCCAAGCCCTGCCCTCATCACCTGCCCCCTTAAAAAAACAGCTGAAAACCCAAGGAGGAGCCATTGTGCACAACGCTGGTGGCCTCACGGGAGGTACCTGCGGCTCCTCGCTCCCTGGGGGGGGGATGGAGAAGACCCTCATCTACCCCAGTTCTGGGGAGGGGTGTGGGCAGCCCCTAGGGCCAGCTGGGGTGGGAGAAGGTGATGTTGTAGAGGCCGGCCCAGGTGGCAAAGACCCTCTTCTCGGTGATGAAGCGATGGTGGTTGCCCCTGCGGCTCCGCTCGTTGTGGACGTACGTGGTGCACTCATCGGGGCCCTTCGGCTCATAGTAGTGGTAGGGCAAGCGGCGGGGTGGGGGCCGGAGGCTGCAGGGTGGGGAAATGAGGTGAGCACCATGGAGAGGCTGGGGAGATGAGGTATGGGCTCAGGGGTCTCCTTACCTGCAGTAGTTGGGTGGTACCATGCCATAGACGTGGACGGTGTCGCAGAGCTCCACCGCGATCACCATGGTGAACCAGCCAGTGCTGAGCCATGAGCGTGACTTCTCCCTGGGGAGGAGAAATGGAGACGAGGTGCTGGGTGACAGACCCACTCTATGGTCCCACCCCAGAAACCCCCATCCTGATGCCACAGCAAAGAAGCAGCCCCAAGAGCCAGTTCTTCCCCAGGGACCTGGAAAAGGAGGGAAAGCGGTGCAGGAGGTGGCTCCAGGGTACCTGTCCTTCCCCGTCTCTCCCCGAAACAGGTCATCAAACTGCTTCATGCGGCCAGGGGAGACGACATAGGCTGTCATGTTGGGGAAGGAGGCACTGACACGTTGGATGATCTTCAGGAGGCCCTTCTGCATCTTGGCAGGTGGCCCCCAGAAGATGAAGATGGTCTCCGGGGTCTTGTTGACAAATTCCTGGGGCCGCTTGAGGACGCGGTAGAGGCTGGAGTGGGCCACCACACGGAAGCTGGTCTTGTTGCCCACATCAGTGTCGTAGCCCGTGGTGGGAGCGTCATTCATGCGGATGGTGCACTCAGCCCCATCAATAGTCGTGCCCAGGCGGGTGCCCAGGAGGTGGCTGGAGCTGGTGACAATGACGCACTGGTGGCAGCGGGCAGTCAGGGTCTGGTGATGACAAGTATCATAAGCAGGTGACTTTTGTTGTCACCGCTACTCAGCAGGGAGGGATGAAGCTGGGACAGGGGACAAGGCATCACCGTCTCCTGGAGAATCACAGTCTCACCAGAAGGGACGATTTCTCTGGGTGTCAGCAGAGGGGTCAGATCCCACACCCACCGCCCAGGCTGGAGCCCACCACCCAGCTCATACCTTATTGCCACAGACGGGCAGGTACCCGTTTTTCACCCCCCACTTCTTGAGGTCGGGGGGCCGGCGGGCTCTGCCCCGCAAGCGGCTGTAGGGGAAGACCTCACTCCCGCTGCCGGAGCTGTAGATGATCAGCAACATGATCAAGGCAAAGAGGACCCCCAGGGCGGCGGCGCGCTGGCTCTGCGGGTGGGGGGGGCAGAGAGCATCAGCATCCTACCCCTGCTCCTGGCAGCACCTCCAGAGGGTGTCCCCAGGGAGGTGCCTCCTGTCCCCAGCCGTGCCCCAGCACTCACCGTGCTGCCACTCATGTCTCTGTGCCAGCCCCAGCGTCCTGTGAGCACCTGCAAGGCACAAAGTCACCCCAGTGCCAGCCCCTCGCCACCGCGCTCAGGGAGAGGGTCCCCACGGAGTGACCCACTGGGCAGCCTGGGTCAGCTGTGCTGGAGCAGAGTCCTGCACCCAGTTGGACCCCCAGCTCCCCCTTCCAAGGGGAGGACAAGCCCCTGGCAAAGGTGCAGGGAAGGGAAATGCCACGGGCAGAGTCTGAGCGAGCTCTGCAGGGCCAAGGAGCCAAACCCGAGAGTGGCTCAGGCCAGGGAGATCCCCACGTTGGGCTGTGATCCCAGAAGGGATTATCCCCTGCCAGAGGGGCTGAAGCTGCTCAGACCCACAGGATAAACATGCCGTTCACACAGTGAAATCCCATTAAAACAACCAGCTCAGACTGGGGAGAGAGGAACTGAGACCTGCATAACTCAGCTCACACATGAGCTCAAATCCAGCTGGAGCTGGGAGGGGCCTCCCCAGCCCCGGGGCTGAGGCATGCAGGGTGCACCCTGGGGGTGCTTACCCCTGGGGTACCTGCTCTGACACCCACTCCCCCAGGCTGGCAGAGATGGACTGACCCGATTTATTTTTTATAGTCCTCGTTAGTGAGTCACGGCTGCTCCTGGAGTACTCAGAGCAATTGGAAATTTATACATAAATAAATAAATACTGAAACCTCTTCACTAATTGCCCTGGGAATAGCAGGGATGAAAAATTACCCAGCAGCCTGGGGTCAACCCGTGGAGGGGGGGGAGCAGTGACCCCGAGGGGCTCTCAGGACCCAGGAAGCTGCCAACATGTCCTGGGAGCCCCAGTCTGTGGGTACAAAGGGGTCTCGCCTTGCACAGGCTGGGGAGCAGCACCGGGACCCCTGCTCCTGCACCCCCCTCTGCACCCCATAGTGCTCAGGCTGTAGGTGACACCACAGCGGAGACCCCGCGGGCCTTACCTGGGCGGGGGGCTCTCATCTGCAGCAATCGGCGGGGGGGTCCCTCATCTCCTCCTCCACCCCGCAGCCTGCGGGGGGCTGCCAGACCCCTCCGGCCAGCACGGCCATGGCTGCACCCCGGGGGTCACATCGCTGCACTGCCGGGGAAGGGCTGATCCAGACCCGCTCCCCCCTCCCTGCACCGCGGGGGTGCAAAGCCCGTGGCGCCCCCATGAACCGGTGCGTCCCCCCCCCNTTCTGGGGAGGGGTGTGGGCAGCCCCTAGGGCCAGCTGGGGTGGGAGAAGGTGATGTTGTAGAGGCCGGCCCAGGTGGCAAAGACCCTCTTCTCGGTGATGAAGCGATGGTGGTTGCCCCTGCGGAGGGAGTTGCGGGATTGGCCGGTCCCAGTCCCGGGGGCACCGGTGAGAGTGAGCTGAGGGGGTGGGTTTAGGGGCGGCAGAGCTGCCGGGAGCAGCCGATGGAGCCTGACCCGCTGCCGGGCTCAGGGCCACATTGCTGGGATGCCGCCGCCTCCCCCGAGATCCAGGGCCCCTCGCTGGGGGATTTCGAGGGGCGAGAAGGTGGCTCCACCTGCATCCCCGCTGCGGCGGCCTGTCCAGAGAGATTTTAGCTCTGCCGTGGCTGGTGATGCCCTTCCCTGCGTGGGGCTGTGGCCGGTGGAGACCCAACAAAGAGCTCCAGGGGCTCTGCGGGAAGCTGAGCTGGCAGCACCCCGAGGTGCCAGGCAGCACACGGGCTCAGATGAAATGTGAGCAAATGGGGCTCCCTTTGCCCCTTCTGCTCCCCCAAACACCCCCAGGCCCACCCCAACACCAACCCATCTGCCAGAGGTTTAAGGAGCTGCTGCAGCAACTTTGTGCAGCTGGGCTCAGGGCCACACATGTGCCCGAGCTATGCCCCATCTCTCCAGGGACAAGGGAGCTGTCTGCTGTCCTGCAGCCCGGCAGCACTGAGCCCTCTGAAGATCACCCTGGAGAAATCATAAAATCAATACCGGGCCAGCACCGGTCCTGTGGAGGTGCTGGTGCCAGTCCCCAAATAATCTCGAGTGCAGCCTTTCAGCACCCTCCTCCATGTTCAGCGTCAACTTTATTCCCTCCTCATCTCCACTTCTTATTTATAGCCTGGCAGGGGAACAGGACAACCAGCTGCTGAACCCTGACCCACTGTACCCATGTCCCAGAGCCACAAGAAGCACAGCATGGGACACCACCAATTTAAAACCCCTTTTAATGGCCACATTAGCTTTGGTCTGAATCCAAGGGCACTTGTGACAAGGCAAATGCTAGCCCCTGGTGAAGCAGCAGAAGGCAACAGGATGAGGGAGCCTGGAGCAGGCTCCCTGTACCACACACCCAGTGCTGGGTCTCAGGGCAGGGACCACAGTGAAGCTTTATCCCTGGGAGAGACACCAGCTCGTGGTCCCGGTGGGCCCCATGCTCTCTCACCCCATTTTGCACTGCAGCCTAGCAGCCGAATCCTTAATCCTGCATTAAATACTCATTCCATTAGAGCAGGCAGAAAACATTCATGGTCCCCCTGGGTCCACCTGGGCAGGTGTTTGGAGCTGGTGGGGCTTTGTGGGTCCAGTTCATGCCCCTCATGCACTGACATGAGGGGTCCCAGCCCATCCACCAGCTGGGAGAACCATCCCTGTCACTGCAGAGATGGAGACTCCCTGCTCCGGGGCTCAGAAAATCCTTTCAACCATGGCACTGGCAGAGCAGAGCTGTGTCACTGCGGGATGAGACCTCTCCTGCTGCCAGGATCCTCATCACCTTGCCCCATGGCTGGCACCCTACTCACCTGCCCAGGATGGGTGGGTGAAGGTGATGTTCCTCCTCTTGGCCCAGCGGGAGAAGATGGCTTTCTCGGTGATGAAGCGGTGCCCGCCGCGGCGGACTCGCTCGTGCAGCAGGTACATCCCACACTCGTCCAGCTTGCCCTTCTCAAAATAGTGGTAGGGCACACTCAAGTGGTTCTGCTCCCTGGTAGGAGGAGATGGGGTGGTAGGAGGACTTGGGGGGGACACCAGACCACCCTGTGCCCACCCTCCATGCCCCCCACACACCTGCAGTAGCTGTCGCTGACCATCCCGAAGACGTAGATCTGCTCACAGAGCTCCATGGCCAGGATCATGGTGAACCATCCCGTGCTCAGGAAGGAGCCTGACTTCATCCTGCAAAGCACCGTGGCTGTGCTGGAGCAGGTGGCACAATTCTGCCAACCCAGCTGGGGGGCACATGCTATGGCAGTGGGACCTGACGGGTGCTCCCTGGGAGCTGGTGGTACCTGTTCTTCCCCGTCTCATTCTGGAAGACATCATCACAGTACATCATCTTCTTCTCAGTCAGGGTGTAGATCTGCAGGTGGGGGTACCTCTCCATCACTTTCAGCAGTGCCTGGTAGGTCGAGCCCACCTTCTCCCTGTTCATCTTCTTCGCTGGCCCCCAGATGATGTAGAGGCTCTCCTGGGACTGCTGGAAGAAGTAGGGCTGGTTCCTCAGCAGCAGTGGGACGCTGGTGTGTGAGACCACCCGGATGGTGGTCCGTGCCCCCACGTCCTCCTCGTAGCCGGCGGTGGGAGCGTGGTTCATGCGCAGGACACAGTCCTGCCCGTCGATGGCCTGTCCCAGGTGAGAGCCCAGCATCTGCCCCGAGCTGGAGACAAGGGCACAGCGGTGGCACAGTGTTCGCTGCAGGGGCTGTGTGGACACACACCCTCACCCATCGGCTCCTCCTTCCCCCCCGCAGCAGCCTGACACACCGCAGCCCCACACACCCTTCCCTAAGGAAGGGGAAACTGAGGCACGGGTGGGTCGAGCTGCCCCAGCACTGCCCCATCCCCACTCACCTTCCCGTTGGGGACGCGGCTGTACCCCTGGAGGCTGAGGACGGGGGGTGCCGTGGGGCTGCCCCGTTCCCCCGGGGCCTGGCAGCGGGGTGGGGGGCCGGGGCTGGAGCACAGCAGGATGTAGAGCACAGCCAGCACCGCCGCGCACACCAGAGTCAGGAACAGCCGGACCTGGGAGCAGAGAGGGGAAGTTTCTCCAGACCTGGGCATGTTGTGCACCAGCCCCGTCTGCTGGATGTCGATGGGCCCATAGCAGGAGCAGCTCCTCGGAGGAGGTGCCGGGGAAAGGCAGCGGGTTCCGAGGCCTCGCTCGCTTCCTGCAGGCACCCACGGCCCACGCAGGGCTCGGTACTACATTTGGGGACCGGCACCTGCCAGGATTTCGGGGCCCCCGATGCTGGCAGGGTCCCCTCGCATCCCCCCGTCCCAGCGGGTACTCACCAGCGCCTTCATCCTCGGGGGGGCTGGCGGGTCTCCCGGCGGGGCCCGGGGATCACCCGGAGGGTGGGGGCTCGCACCCTGTGTGCAGAGCGGGCTCAGCAGCAGCTCCGGTGAGAGAAGCCCCAGAGGGACTCCCCCTGTTCCCAGTACCGCAATGCCCGGGGTGCCCCCCCCCTGCTTTGTGCCGGGACTCCCCGTGCCCCGGAACCCTCCCCGTATCCCTCTTCCCCGCCACGAGGCCCCGCGGGTGCCGCCCCCCCCCGGGCAGGACTCGGGGGNTCGGGACCGGGACCGGGACCGGGGTCTTCTGGGACGCGCCCGCAGCCCAGCGCACCAGCACCAGCACCAGGACCGAGCTGCGGCTCCTCCGGCATCGCCCTCCCGCGCCTGCCCGGACCAGGGCACTGGGATCCATCCCGTCCCGGTACCGACCCCACCACCCACCTCGTGTCCCCCGGGACCGACCTGCACCACCCACTTCTCTCTCCACCTTTTTCATTCCTCCCGCCTCCCCCCCCCCTCGATCCTGGGGGGTCCCTGAGCCCCTTCCCGTGTCCCTGAGCCCCTTCCCGTGTCCCTGAGCCCCTCTCTCACCTCCCGGTGCCACCAGCTCCTCACGCCTCCAGCCCCGGGGGCAGCTCAGGTGCGATGAGAACAGCCCAGAGGCCGAACCGGCCCAGGTGTGGGGCTGTGGCAAACTGACCTGGTGGTGCCCCAGTCCCCATCTGCTGGCCCCAGGGGCCACCCATCACTGGTAGCCAGGGCCAATCTGCAGAGAACGTGAGAAATGTCCCCAGAGGGAGCTGCCAGAACCCCTTGATCCGGGGAAGGGAATTGGACTTTGCTTTCCCTCACCGTTGACTAAGAAATATGAGAAGTAACCTTGAAACTGTTGCCAGCCGTGTGCCCCACAGGCTTTGATCAGGAGCAAAGAAGTGGCAGGGGCATGGTTGGGTTCCTGTATTTGGGGACACACCTGGTGCTGCTCAGAGATGTGACCCCATTGTTCCCTCCCCTGCCTCCCCCTGCCCCAGTTCAACCCCCCCAGCACGGGGTGGGCTGAGCCACATCCAGCAGGTGAGGGGCTGGGAAGAGGATTCCTCTCTGGGTGCAGGGGCAGCCCCCACCAGCTCCAGCCACGCAGTGGGTTCAGCCCAAGACCCCCAGCACCCAAGGTACCCCTGAGCCACTGGCACCACCCCTGGCAGGATGGGACACACTGCTGGGAAGTTCTGGTACTCCCTGAGGTGATCCTGCTGGTTGTGGTCTGGGGGAGCAACCAGGAACCCTGCAGGACAGGGACAGGGTGCCACCATGCCTGCCCACCCAGCAGCAGCTGACAGCTGGAACAGGAACCACATCTGGAGCCAAACCCTTCCTGTGACCCTGGGCACCTCCTAACCATGCCCAGAGGGGAGCCAGAGGGAAATGTGGCACTGTCCCTGCACCCTCCACATGCTGGGTCCCTCTTTAGAGCCCACCACTAGTCCTTCCAGCAGGCAGAGAACACAAACCTGCCTTTTCCAAGCCCAGTCTCATTTCTTTCCTTTCTATTTTGAATCCAATGAAAAAAAAAACAAAACAAAACTCAGAAACCATATCTAAACATAAAACCCCCAAACTGATAAGGAACAAACTACTGGACACAGAGCAGAGGAGAGGGCTCAGGATGAGGCTGGGCAGGGCTCAGCGTGCACTCTGGCAGCTGCTGGAGGCCCAGTAGGTCCCTCACAGCTGGGGCTCTGGTCCCTCTCCCAGGGAGCCCTGGAGGTCAGTTTTGCTTCCCTTTGGTCAGTAAGTTGTAAACTACAGGCAGGAGAGTGGGAGGGCACAGCCAGCTGGGTGCTGAGTGCTCTGGAGGAGGTGATGCCTGGTGCTGCCAGCAAAGTCTTTTCCTGGCTGTGACACCACAGGGTGGGCACCTTCCCCTCATCTCTCTCAGCTGGGCCTTCAGTCCAATTTCTTGGCAGTCTTTCTGCTCTTCCACATCACAACCATTATGAAAACACCTGCAAGAAAGAGAGAACAATCCTACCAGAAAACTGACAATGACAGCTCTGTAAAACCCACAGGGTGGTGAGGAACAGAACCCCAGCAAAGAGAAGAGTGTCACGAGTGTCACACCTTAGCTAACCTCCCCAGCAACCATCTTCACTCTTCCTGATTTAGAAGCTTCTAATTAGAAGCACTGAACTAACACTCACCTATAAATAGCAGCAGCAGCAGCCCAGCCACCACGGGGATGATCACAGCATACTCCCTGGGCAAGAAGTATTGGTGGATGCCATGGTCACTGTCAATGAAGGGCTGCAGGGGACAGAGAGGGCTGTCACCAGGTGGGCATCACACCAGGGCAAGCCCCCCACACCTGCAGCCTCAGGGTTTTGAAAGCAGGATGGAAATGTCAGTTGTGAAGAGAGAGATTTAAAAAAAAAAAACAAAACCAAACCAACCCCAAGTTTCCCAGCACTGCAGGTGGCTCAGCCCACAGCTGCAGGGACACCAGAGCCGGGGGGGAAGGCTTCAATGCTCCGCCAAAAACAAGGGGCAGAGAGAGGAGGGGGCAGAGGGTGGGCAGGGCCGCTGGGTCTCTGGACTCCGCCCTGCAGAAGGGAGCAGCCGGCAGCGGCTTCTGCTCCGTGGAGATCCCGCCCGGATCCCTCTGCGGAGGTCGGGAAAGGCTTTGGACACTAGAGAGCAGTGCGCAGCAGCGAGCAACCCTGAGAGATCCCGGGAATCCTGAACAGGTACCGAGTGGCACGGTGAGCAGAGACAAGAGGAGAATTCAGAACTCTCAGAGTTTGAGGGAATGCTGGCAGTGCTGACCCAGCTGAACCACTGCTCTGGTACCCCAAAAGCTCCGGAGGAAATGTTCCTTTCTAGGGGAACCCCCACCCCACTCTAATAACCTCAACTGATGGGCCCCTAGAAGTGGGCAAACCACCAGGCTGACAATCACTTTTCCACAGCTCTGCATTCCCTAATCTCTTCTCCTCTCTACGCTCCAGGGTTAGTAGGAGCTGTTTTATTTTATTATCTCCCCCCAGAACCAGGAGGACAGCAAACACCAACACCAGTCCCCCCAGAGGGACCAGGCTGCAGCTGCAGTGAGCCTCAGAGCGGGGTCAGACCCCCAGGAGCAGCAGGGGCAGGAGGCACCATCACAGCTTGGCCTCACCCAAGTGCACTGAGAGGCTGCAGGGACTGTGCCAAGCAACAGAGGAATCTCTGCCTTGACAGTTTTTGAGCAGGAAGCTAACCAGTGGATTCCTTCAGGCACATGGACACATCAGCACCTAACCAGAGCCCATGCCAACACCCGAGTGTGAACTGCCAGAGGAGACTCGTACCAGTATGATGATCCAGAGGGTGTAGTAAACAAAGAGAACGAGGCTGAAGGCAACCAAGCCGAATCCAACCACCTGGTCTGTTGCCGTGGCCTGCAAAGGGAGAGAGGGTCAGAGCAGGATGGATAACGGGCACCGGCTGCTGGGTCTGCCCCGGGCTGTGTGAACGCGCGGCTGCGGGCCTGGAGCAGGTGGGGAAGGGGAGGGGAACCCTCTGCAGCGGGAGTCACCCACCGACAGGCCGGCGGGACCGGGCCCTGCGGCTGGCAGCGCTCCCGCCCGGCCATGGCGGGTGGCACCCACAGGGCCCGGTCCCGACCGGCACCGGAGCTGCCCCGCAAAGGCCACGGGAGGCGGTGGTGGCGTCCCAGNCGGGCGGACCCGGAGGGGCCCGGGGCTGCCCCCTGCTCGGCAGCGCCTGAACGGCGGCCGAGACCCAGCGCGGGGCGGCCCGGGGCCCCTCCGGGTCCGCCCGACCCCACTCACCATGGCGATCGCCACCCCCGACCTCTTCCGCGCCAGCACCCTGCTTCCGGGAGCGGCCACCAATCAGCGCGCTGCGTGGAGTCCCCGCCTCCTCCCCGGCAGAGAGAGCCAATCAGCGGGGGTCCGCGTGTCCCGGGGCACCACGGGAGATGTAGTCCTGGGGGCGGACATGGCGCCGGGGTCTCCACCCCTTGGTGCCACCTGGGGCTGCGGTGCCGCCGGCTGGTGAGAGGGGGGGACGGTCCCCTCGGCAGCAGGGTCAGCCACCCCGCTTCACCTGCACCAGCACCAGCTCCAGAGGAGGCCGCGGGGATGGTGGGAGGGCCGGAGCAGCTCTGCGTGAAAACGGTGGAGAGTTGGGGTTGATCCTGGGGGCGGCTCAGAGCATCCCCCAGAGCCTGGAGAGCTGGGGAGGGGCTGCTCAGACAGTCACAGAGGGATGGGACAAAGGGGGGGTGACTTTAAGCTGAAAGAGGAGAGATTTAGGTTAGATTTTAGGAAGTAATATTTTCTTGTGAGGATGGTGAGCCCCTGGCCCAGCCCTGGAGGCGTTCCAGACCAGGCTGGATGGGGCTGGGAGCAGCCTGGCCTGGGGGGAGGTCATAGAATCATAGAATTAGCCAGGTTGGAAGGGACCTCAGAGATCATCAAGTCCAACCCTTGACCCACCACTGCAGTTGCTAGACCATGGCACTGAGTGCCACATCCAGTCTCTTTTTAAATATCTCCAGGGACGGAGAATCCACCACTTCACCGGGCAGCCCATTCCAATGCCTGATCACCCTCTCTGTAAAGAAATTCTTTCTAATATCCAATCTAAACCTCTCCTGGCACAACTTAAGACCACGTCCTCTTGTCTTGTTGAAAGTCTTCTGGGAAAAGAGACCAACCCCCCCCTGGCTCCAACCTCCTTTCAGGGAGTTGTAGAGAGTGATGAGGTCTCCCCTGAGCCTCCTCTTCTCCAGGCTGAACAGCCCCAGCTCCCTCAGCCTCTCCTCACAGGATCTGTGCTCGAGTCCCTTCACCAGGCTGGTTGCCCTCCTTTGGACCTGCTCCAGCACCTCAATCTCCTTCCTGACCTGAGGGGCCCAGAACTGGACACAGGACTCGAGGTGTGGCCTCACCAGGGCTGAGTACAGGGGCAGAATCACCTCCTTGGACCTGCTGGCCACGCTGTTCCTGATACAGGTGTCCCTGCCCGTGGATCTTTAAGGTCTCTTCCAACTCAACCCATTCTGGGGTTCTACCCAAGCACCAAAAGTTTGACTCAACCCCCTGTCAGTGCCATTGCCTGTGGTGGAAGAGGAAGGGGCTGTGAGCACCCCCAGGCTGCAGCACCTTCCCCCAGCTCAGTGGGGCAGGAGGGGGCTGCTGGAGCACAGCCTGGGCCAGGACACTGTGTTCAGGGTGACATTGCCACCCAGGTGGCACCCACATGGTCCCCTGAGCTGCAGGTTGCTGCTCCCCCCCAGCTGGTGTGCTGCCAGCTCCCCTCTCCAGCCATTCTCCTGTCCAGAGGGAAGGGCTGACAGGGATTTCCACTCCCAGCAGCCAAGCAAACCCTCCAAGGCAAAGCCAAATCCTATTCCAGGGTGCTACACACCTACAGGCCTTGCCTCACCCTTCTGCTCCCTTCACATGTGTTTTTTTGAATCAAAAAAGATGAAGAAACACAGCAAAAAGAATCAGTGTGAAGTACCAAAAACCTTTATTTCCCCCCAAACCATAACAACATTTGACATTATATTGATTTCCTCATATATTTGTTATTTCTCTACATTAGGAACCAGATACAGAAAATACAAACACGATCTGTGGAATCAAAGACAGCACAGCATTCCGTTAGAAAAAGAAACAAAAAAACTAGAGGAGCAAGATAAAAATGGTGAAAAATAGTCATTCCCTCCAGCCCAAACTTTCCAAGAATCATCATCAAAATAGAGCAGTGGAAGTAGCTTCTCTTTCTAAACGCACTTTTAAGAAAAAAGTTAGATTTCTCTTTAGATTTCAAAGTAAAAAAATGTTAAACTATCTTTCAAGCAATTTTGGAAGTTTGCATAGACCCATTCCCTTTCCAAAAATATCAGCCATCTCTCTATAGAATCTGATATAAATCAAGTGCGTGCCTCATCTCAAGATCACCAAGCTCAGTTAACTCTCAAGAAAATAAAACATGATCTCCCCTTCCCCTCCCTCCCCCCACAAAAATACGGGCTCTACTCTTACTCCCTGTCTTTGAGGCAAGTCCCAAGGCTCAGCCACACTTCCCACTCAGAGCTCCATCCCAATTCCTTCTTCATTCCCCAGTTTTCCATGCCTCTTCCCTCCTGAGGGGTGATGGATGTGGAGCTGTGGAGGGCAGCGGGCTGGGATGGGCTGAAGGATCACGCCTGGGGAGGGGAATTTTCCCCAGACTGATCAAGTGGCCCCCTTTTCAAGGACAAACACCTGCAACCAGGCAGTGTCTGTAGGAACTCATCCCCCCTGGGGACCACAGCCTTGTCCACAGGGCTCAGTCACCAGAGCAAGAACTCGGTGAGGGTGAGGTGGGGGGCACAGGGCAGGAGGGGGGGTTTGCAGCTCCTGGGTAAGGCAGTGAGGGGGGAGAGCAGGGGCCCCTCTCCAGGAGGGGTGTTCAACCTCGGTGCTCGAGCGTACCTGGAGTGAGGTTTTTTTCCCAGAGGTTCAGGATGGTGAGTGCAGAGTCCAGCTGCACAGCCACCGGTTTAAAAAGAAACAGCAACGACGAAAATAAATAAAAACTCAACCCCCTCCTATTCAGATGAGAGTGAAATACCTGTTTTCTTCAGGTCTCAGCCCGGTTTGGAACCCTCTAAAAACTGAAGCAAACATTTAAAAGGGCTTATTAACTTTCTGAGGGGGGGGAATGGGGGGCAAAGTGATGTGGCAATGAGGGGGGGGCAGGGAGAGATGACACACCTGCTGCCTGGCCCAGGGAGGGTCAGGACAGCACAAAGGCCCATGTAAAGTGCCAACCACACAGAAGAACACAACAGAGGAGCAACATCCTTCTTCCCCCCTTTTGTCATCATTTTTGAAATGGTTTTTTCCCTCCCCCCCCCATCAGTTTTGATTTGAAGCCTCTCTCCTTCACCCAAGTCACAACTAAACCTATTCTTTTGGACAAGAACCCAGTTTACACTGTTCATTTTTTTGTTTTTTAAAAAAAAGTTAGTTAAAAAAGTTACATTGAATTTCCCAACTCTTTGCAATGGGCTTTCACCAACTAAGAGGTCCAGGAGCTGGGAGAGCAGAGCCAACAGATTTCTGGCCCCCAGAGCAGAGCAGAGAGCCAGCTCTGCTCTCCAGGCTCAGCCAGGTGTGAACAGCCCTGCTCGCCAGCATCAGAGACCCAGGGGACACAGAGTCCTGCCAATAAGGTCCTTTTACTTGTTTAAGCCACCTCTGAATCCCCTGAGAAGGGGAACAACGTGGGGAAGAACATCTTCCCTCATCCCCCACCCAGAATAAAATATCAATGAAACAATAATGCAGTAAAAACCAACCAAAAGAAAAAAAAACAAAAATACAAAACAAAACCAAACCACCAGCCTGCTGGGTTTATTTAAAAAAAAAAAAAAAAAAAAAAAAATTTCAACAAAAACCCAAAAAACAACCACCAAAAAAGCAACACCCAAAAGGAAGCTAGCCAGAGGTTTGGGTCTGGAAACTGATTCAATTCTTAAATGTTCAAAGTCCAACAAGGAACAGATGGCAGGGATGCCACAAGGAAAAAGTGCTCGCAAGATGCAGCATCCCAAGAGCCTGTGGGACAAGTGACCCCACTTCCACCCACCCCACCTTGGCCAGGGGCTGCTGAGCATCACTCGTGGTGGGCACACAGCTCTGGGGAGCTCTGTGTGGGCTCTAGAAATGGGACCAGACTGCTCCTTCCCTCCTCCAGCTCTGCTCTGGGGGTTCCAGCCCAGGCTGAATGACTAGGGCTGCTTTCTTATTCCAAATGAGGGGTAGGAGAGCTAAAAAGCTACAGAAAGACCAGGATCTGTGGGGTCAATCATAACGTGGAGACAAGGAAGAGATACCCTAATGGGACACAGTTATCAAAACCACAAGCAGTGGTGTGCCAAGCTGCTGGAAGAGAAGGCAGAGATGTGCCAGGTTGGCCACAGCAATGGGATGGAGCAGGTTACACCTCTGCCAGCCTGGGATGGGGAGATCAGCTTGCTGAGAAGCTCACTTGCTTCTCCTCTTGCTTTGCTGGGAGGAGATTCCTCCCTCTGTCCCACTGGGGATTTTGGGACATCCTGAGCTGCCAGCACCCCGGAGCAGCCACCCCTTGCCAGGGGGAGCCCAGGAGGGAGCTCTGGGTTCCCAACTGCTCTGACAGTGACTGCCATTGTTTTCCATGGGAAGAGAAGCAAAGCAGCAGAATTGAGCTGGATTTTGGCCTCTTTCCTGGCTTATGTTTGCTCCTTTCTCAAGTCCTGGTTGGACTTGATTTCTTGAGGGGCTTTGCTGGCCCCTGGGGAGCAGCAGGAGGTGGGGAGCAGCCCAACCCTCAGCCCAGCATGGCCAGACAGGGCAGAAACACCCATTGCTGCCCTCAGCCTGCTCCTGCCCTCACCCTGACCCCAGCAGAGGGTCAGGCCAGGCCTGGCTTTTTGGCAGAGCCTCAGGGAGAGAGAAAAACAGGCAGTTCTCCCCTTCCTGCAGACATGCAATGTCCCAGGAAGAGGGCAGGATGCTCACCAGCCTGCTAGTGAGTGCCAAGCCTACCCAGGCTGAATGGAGATCACCATTAACAACACCAGCAAGTGTGAAAGAGCTTTTGTTCTAGACAGACTCAAAAGATCCAACAGCCTTTCCCTACATTAAACCAAGCCAAGGTGTTCCCTCTATGCCTTCTTACCCTAATCCAAATTGAATTCCCTTTGATTGGGAAAAGGTGAAAAAGATCCATATCCCATGTGTGGTCTGTCCAAATACAGAAAGAAGCCTCTTGATTCAGAGAAAGAAACCACCAAAACTGAGTAAGCAGCCATGTAGCTGTGACCCCTTGCCTAGCACCCTCCCCATGCTTAGCTAGCAGGGCAAACAAAAAAATTTATATATAAATCAAGGCCCTTTCATGCCTTGTTTCTCATTCTGACAAATTCCCTTTTCCAGTAGCTCATCTGCATGCATTCTGGCCACAGAGACCAATTAATCCTTTTTTGTTTGCCTGTTTGTTTGTTTTCTCCTTCAAAAAAAGGCAGGACAACAATTAAGGATTTGGAGGACAACGTGCTCAGTTACAATTCTTTCCTTGCTGAAGGGAACAAGTGTGCAGGCGTGTGAGTGTGCACGCACACGCGTGTGTCAGGGGAGGGCACGTGGCTGCCTGTGCTGTGCCCAGGAGTGTCACTGCTCCCACTGCTCCTGCAGGACACCAGAGGAAAGGGCACCAGACAGAAGCAGCTTATCTGCTGAGAGAGTCAGCACAGGAAGGGCTGCAAGCACAGCCTGCTGGCAGCGAGTCTGCAGAGACCCTCCTGGGCAGTTCAGCTGCCAGGAGAATCTCTAAGAGTGGGAGCTGAAAGGGACTGAGATCTCTGCCATGCATGGCAAGGAAAAGAGGCAGCTAAAGTGCCAAACAACTGCAGAAACCAAACCCAAAGAAGAGCAATTGAAAGATCAACCAGGGAACAGTTTGAAGCTTTGTCAGAAAAGTTCACTCACCACAAAGCAGGTAAGAACAGCTGCTGTGGCTAATGCAGCAGCAAACACCCATTCTGCCTTTGAAGACAGAGATTGTGGCTTCTCCCCAGCCCCAAAAGGAACCAGAGATCCCTGCTGACCAGTAGACCAACCAACACCAATTCCCTCCCTGGCCCAGGCCACGAGAGGCAATTGTTTGTCACCACCACAACAGAGAGGCTGCCACAGCCAACTGCAGCCTGCTCTGGTCCAGGGGAGAGCTACCAGACAACTGGATTCTTTTCACAATTCAAGAAGGGCAGTTCCCTTCCTGAGCCAAAAAAAAACAACAAACCCAAACAAAAAACCCCAAAACCCACCAAGGGAAAAAAAAAAAGAAAAAAGAAAAAAAAAAAAAAAGAGGCTTTGTATTCCAAGCTCCAACAGTGACTATTTGTTGAATCAGTCCAGCAAACAGGAATTACACTCCTGGAACAGCAAGTAGAAGCCTCCTCCAGGTAAAATCTGGAAGCTCTAAAGTGCTCCTGCTAGTGCTAACAGATGAACACTGCCCTTCCATGCCCAGCAGTGGAAGGGGTAGCAGTTAGTGGTACAACCAGCACTAGCATTTAACCATTTATCAGCTCCCATCTGGATCACGGTAGTTTTCTGAAATGCACTTTTGGGAGATATTTCCTATGAGAAGTGGATGTTTGGGGATTTGAGGGTAGGAAGTGAAGTGCACACTGTAGCATACTTTGTTCACTAAAACCGTTGCCCTGGAAGGTGATGTTCCCTTGCAGAGTCCATGGAATAAAGCCTCCTGCAAGTGGCCATTTCACCGTGTCACAAAGAAGCAGCTCTCAGTTTGGGTAGGATGGTTTTCCCCCTCCCCCAGTAGTTTGAAGAGTTCACAGTGGTATAACCCAAAGTTTTGGGGAGACAGAAGCTGAGACGTCCCCTGGTGCAAGTGAATGGTAGAGTGAGGGATGCAGATGAGAAACATCCTCTAGGACTAAGGATAAACCCAACAGACACCTTGTGTCTGATCAGAAACAGGGGGAAGGAGAGGCACTGGAAGAAATGGGAAGCAGAGAAGGGTAATGCCAACGCAGGGAAAGTGCATGAT
The DNA here is from genome assembly GCA_038090715.1 of Florisuga fusca. Taxonomy (NCBI): domain Eukaryota; kingdom Metazoa; phylum Chordata; class Aves; order Apodiformes; family Trochilidae; genus Florisuga; species Florisuga fusca. Next base: position 3,670,897 of record JAAWXA010000033.1, read on the forward strand.
CTGGAGTGGTCTTGGAGTTGTTCTGCAGTGCAAATGTATGGGGAGGGGCATGGAGAAATCCCTTCTGGAATGCTGCATGAAGAGAGGTATAGGTTGGCATCCATGTTGCAGCGGACTGGGTAGGGGGCCTGTTTCCAGCAGCTCTACCCTGTTCTTCACATTTAGTGGGTTTCAATCACCACTGGCTCATAAACTCCAGAGGAGACCCTGGGGAGGCAGTGGGGGAGGAGAAGAAAAAGCCAGGTTATTGTCCTCAGTCACTTAGTGCAAGCAAGTTCTTATTCATAACTCTACTCACAAACCTCACCCTCTAACCCCACACAAAATACAGAAAATAACCAGTCAGTCTGGTGAGAAGTCAGCTCTTGTAACACAAACCAGACTGCTACGTGGCAAGCTAACTCTAGACTGCTTGAAAGAGCTGGGTGTAACACATGAATCCTTCTAGAGCAGAGAGGAAAGGGGAGGGAGCATACTGAGCAAAGAGCCAGGGCTCCTGGCTTTGCAGTGCTCCTAATTTTGTCACTGACTTGACACATCTTTGCATTACCATTATTGCCTTGTTTGGTTTTTTTTTTCTTTGAAACCTCAAAAGGTGCTATAAAGGCTCAAAGGCAACTTGCCAAGACACTTTACTAGAGGTACTCTGGCAAGAAAAAGTTTTATTTGTTCAGAATTCTTTCACAAGAGAACAAACCCTTGGAGAGGAGGGAGTTGGCAGGGAAAAGGGACACTGAAACACTGCTGCAGCTTTGCTGCAGACCAGCAGGAGGCAAAGCTCCCCACCTCCCAGGAGCTGCAGGATCCAACCAACCTCTACCATTTTGTCCTTTCACTCCTTATTTCTGCTCCTGAATCTAACAACTAGGATCACATTATCCCTCTGAGCTGCTGAGAACTGGGTTCACACTCCAGTGCAGCTGTAGCCTGTCACCAGAGGGAGCCCAGGGGTGTTAATGTGGGCATAAAGCCACCACGGAGCACATGATGTTTAGAAACCTCTCCTGTAGCAAAAGGTGGAAGTTTCCCGAGTACAAACTGATCCCTCTGGAGAGAGAGATCTCTCAGTCTGCCAGCCTTTTAGGAAGCCTACCTGTTTCCCAGCTGAATGCCACTCAATGTCGTTGTTCCATCTCTGCTCACAAATAGCCTCAGATTACTGTCTGCAGACAAAGGAAGTCAGGGATCAGAACAGGGGCACAAGAGTGTTTCTGGGAATGTATGTGCATGTGTTCTGGTGTTCCTAAAGAAGCTCCTCTTCTCGCTCTGGAAGGGAGCCTCATGTACAAACCAACCACAGCATTAAGCTTTGAAAGAGTAAATGCAGAGAAATCACTTAATTGATACACATCTGAGCAGGTGAGACATGGGGCCTCATGCTGCTTTTGTAGGCTCATCACTGGAGGAGAAACTCAGCACATTCTGCTGGTGAGGGGTGGCTACATTCAGCCTAGTTTTACTTCATGCTGAGCCAGGTGTAGATCCCCACATGAATTAGAAAGCTGCCATATGCGTGAACAATGGTAAAATATTGAAGCACCTACAACAAGCTAGACTCAGGTTTAAAACTTACTGAAAAAACCACAACTAGATAAAAGAAGATTAAACCAAATGCTGTGACACTATTAGTTTTCTCTCAACAGATTCTGTGTCTGTAATGGAGGAAACCCCTCCTCAGAAACCCCGACAGACCTGCTCACCAGCAGGCTGTGACCTGTCTTCTCATCTTTTTGCAGAGATGGGCACTGTTTCCACTCCAGTTGAGATCTCCTACTAATAAATACCCTTGGGCTGACCCTGGAGGAAGGCCACTGGAACAGTGTAGAAAGCTGATATAACCCATATCCACTGCCCTGAAGAACCAATGTTTTTACCCTCCCTTCCTGTATGAGCTGCTGCTCAGCCTCTGATGGAATGTGTAGAGCAGCACAAAGTGCTATTTCCTAATGGATGTGCAGCTCTCAATCCCACATGGGTTGTTTACCTACCACAGAAACACCTAGCAAGCACTGAAAGCAAACTGCTGTCAAAAGAGAAAGGGAGTCAATAGCAGATCAGATCTGACTGAAAAATCTTGGCAGCCTTGTAAAAAGGAAGAGCCAAGACATCCCTTTTGAGACTCATCCTCTCACCTTCAGTATTGCTGACATCTGTGAAGTCCTGACTCTGCATTATTTTCTCTACTATATCATCAGCATCGATCCTGGTGTCATCCACTCGGGTTGGGTGACTCTCCACTGAGTCCTTTTTCCTCCTGGTGAGAGAAAACAAGAGGAAAACTTATTCAGCTTTTCAAGACGCCGACTTTATAACTTCCTTCTCAGGGGCTACTTCTGATCTACTGCAAGAAGCCAGAAGGAGCAGATTCTGTCTTGCCCTCCCAGAGGAGGCACTTTGCTCCTCAGTGACCTACCGGGAGGGTCTGTCCAGCAGAAGGGCTGGTCTGGGGGGGCGAGGTGGCTTCTCTAGCTTGTGGTCCCGCTCTCCCTCAGGACACTCCACTGTCATGCTCAGCCCCCCGGAGGCGCTGCTGCTGGTGGAGGTGTTCCTGCGGTGGGTCAGGTCAGACATGCTGGAGGAACGGGAGTGCTCTGTGCTGTACCCTGCAAACACATCAGAGCCATCAAAATCCAGACCTCCTCCCCTTCCCAGCAGTGCAGTTCAGAGTCAGGGCAGCTTCACACCAGCGTTCCCACTCCCATACACAGAGCTTTGGACATGCTCATCTGCAGAGACTGAACAGGAGGCTCTGATAACAGAGCAGGGAGAGAGAGATGACTACAAATCACTCTCACAATGTGCAGGAGAGAAAGAAGGCTGAGGCCAGTGCTGGCAGAGCTGTGCACATCAATGGTTACCAGAGATCTTGGACTGCTGGCTGGCGTAGCTGGAGTTCCGCGAGTGCCCCGAGTGGAAGACTTCCTCTGGGCTTGACAGGTTCTGATCTGGTTCTTCTGGGACACCTGCCAAGAAACAACAGGGCACTTCACTTAAACAGCTGCCAAGCCAGCAAATTGCCCACTGACCCTCTTGGACTGGAGACTGAGCTTGGGACACTGGATGAAAGAAAGGGTGAGTCTGTGGGTGTAGCCCTGCTGTACAGGTCCTGCTGTACACAGCTGGGGAGTAGGGAAGACAACAGTGAGCTTCTCTCTCACAGTTATCAGTAATTCTAGCACTCAGCACCTGAATTTAAAAGCATCTCTGCAGGCTTGAAGGATCTAGAAGGACAGGCATCATTTGAAGCTACCCACCACTCAAATCATTAAGCTAAGACCAAGAAAGCATCACATTGCCTCTGGCAGTAATGTGTTAAAACCTCCACTTGGGTGCTTCTCCTGTCACTACCTTTCACCTTCTATTTCTTGTGAGAGAGCCCAAGCCATTTAAATCCCATCTGAATTTGACACAGATGCCTTACAGATGCTCCTCTGCTCCCTTCCTATCGCCTCTGCTTGTCTCTTTTGCAGCAAGCTTATCCAAAAGTGCACAAGTTAGCCAGCTTTTCCAGAAAACCACTTGCACTCTAAGTTACTGAGGTGATGAGACTAGAGTGCTATTTTGGTGCAGTGTTTCTGCCTGCACATTTGGAGTGTGCTGGAAAGGAAAAAAAAAAGCTGTGGGAAAATGCAGCACCCTTGAAAATGGGCTCATCAAGAAGCTGAAGAACTCTGCATCAGCAGCTGGAACGAGGCCATTAGACCTCAAACCAACCTCTAAAACCTTCAGAGGAGCTTTTCCAGAAGATAACTCTGAGCAACAGAATAACTGAGTGGATAACGACGGAGAGCAGGGAAGAGTGCAATGTGTGAATTATTAAATCCCCAGCAAAGAGCAACTGCTTCATCTTCATCAACAGAAAAACACACCTGACAAAGATTCCTGCTACCTCTCCCCAGCTGCATTTAATAGATGTTTTTGTTTTCCCTCACTTTTCTTAATGAGCAGATGAGTGAGGACGGGTGTGGGAAAACATGCAAAATTAAGTGATTTCCCTGCTTGCAATTGCTGGGAAAAACAAAAGAGTGTCCAGGCAGAGCCAAGCCTGGCATGGCTCCAGGAGGGGCACTCGTACCTGAGCTCAGGATGGTGGCTCTTGGCTTGGTCTGACGCAGGGAGCCAATTGTGGCTGAACTGCTGCTGCTGGTGGTTCCCTCACCCTTACAGGTGAGCTGCAGGGTAGAGTCCTGTCCTGGTATGGTGATGGACTTGGCAGTGGAAGGAGGGCTGTAATCAGAAGAAAAGAAGGTTACAAGCTGCCAGGCAGGGACCAGGAGTCACCTCACTGCTTCAGCCATTCCCACCCTGCTCTGCCCTTCGTGGTGGTGAGAAGCTGGCACCTCCTGTGAGTAGTGACACAGTGTGACACAGTGTGACACTGGATTTTGCTTTCCTGCATACAAAACTTGGGTCTTCTCTACCTGGTACTACATCTGGACTGCATTGTAAGAGAAATTAAGCTCCTTAGGTCAATTAAGGCAAGAAGGGACCATTCAATCAATCATTTATACAACAGGCTCAGCACCTGCACTATCCTCCAGATCATCCAGAGCTGCCCTTTTCTCCCAGCATGTGTCCAGTGGCCAACTGGCCTCAGAGTTTGCTGTTGTCCAGCTCTCCATTCCAGCACCCATCCACTGCACCTTTTTGACTCAGGTCAAAAAGAAACCTTTTATCTCAGCAACCCCATTCCCCTAAGAGAGCACTTTTACAGTGATCAAATAACATTTCCCTTTTTTAACTGAAAATTTAACTCCTTTTCAGTGAGACTAAAGTGTTTTTCCAGCTGTCAGAATTATTTTTCTGGTTATTCTACGTGCTCCCAACATCCCTTTGTAAATGCTGACTGCAAGGCAGAACTTGGAGTGCCTGGAGCCCCCTCCCTTCCTCCAGAAGAGTTTTTGGGTGGAAGCCATGGCATGCACAGCGTGGCAAAGTGAATATTCCTCTTGGAGCCCTAACTTCCCCATAGACTAAAATCTGAACTGGAACTAATAGCTCATATTATGCTCTTGTGAGGAGTGAAGTGAGGAGTGTGAAAGAAAAACTTTTGTCTCACTTGGAGCTCTGAGGGAAGGTGCTACATGAGAGGACCTTTATTTTCTCTATCAAAACACTGCAAAGTGCTGGGAGGATTTTATATGGGAAGCCAAATAGGTTTTGTAAAGATTTCAGGAAACCCACAGCATGCCTTCCCCAGGGAAAGAAAAAAACCAACAAACCCACCTCCCTAACCAGGTTATCAGTGATTTACACACAACCTGGGACTTTGGGGACTTTGCTTTGCAGGTTAATGAGGCCTTTTTTACAGCCTCAGTCAAGCAAATTGTTCCTGCAGCAGCTGTCAGAGCTGCCCCTGGGTCTGTCAGCTCAGGCAAACAGCCTGCTCTGCCCTCCTGCTCCACACCAGGAGGTTCATCTGAGTATTGCAGAAAGTCAGTGCTCAGAAGTGATGTCCCAGCACAGTTTAATTCCTGCCTAATCCCCTAATGAGGGCCATTTCTCAAAAGCTCTGCTGATCAAGGACTTGTCTATATGCAAAGCTTCCATTTTTAGACATTTGCACATCATCAACATAGAAGGGAAAAAAAGGGGAATGACTGCAAAAATCCTTTAAGAAAATTAGGAAGTTTGACTTTCAAATTGACCCTACTTATACTAAATGGATATATATATAGATATATATATATTCAATTCTGTAGCATTTTCAGGCACTCCAACAGTGGGACTTGCTTCCACAGTGAAGGAGCAGCAGGTATTTTTTTCAGATATCCTAGTACCCTAGATTTAAAACATCTGTTACTGTTAAAATTATGATATCCAAAACTTTTAAAATACACTTCCCTCTAAAGCAGAAATTTTTCAGGACCAGATGACACTGCATTTAGGGTTTGAAGGTCCATAGTTTCACTGTACTTATTCTTCCCTGTCAAGATGCATTTTGGAAAAAGCACATGACTGCTATTTCCCCACTAATTAATATAAACTGTGAACCCAGATCCCTGTAGAAGAAAAGGAGGACTAAAATATTTCAGCCTTGTTTGTTGCCCTTTCAATTCAAGATCTTTATCCTGTGTGGTATGTGCTGAAGTGTGTCTGTTTTCAAGACTGTTTTCTCCATTGACCTTTCCCTTCAGGGAGGTCAGTGAACAAGCCCCAGAGCTATGAGAAATTCTATCCTTCACACAAAACATGAAGTTTGTTATCAACATCCATTGGTTTCCAAAACCCAACTGACACTAGCAGGGAAAATAATGGCACAACCAACACCCATGCTGGGAAAACCAGAGCAGACAACAAACCCATCAACAGCAGAGTCTGACTGAGCTATTCCAGCTGGTTCAACAATCCAGATCACCAGTTTCAAGCTTTCCCTTGGACCTCCAAAACTCAGGGACATTCTCCCTCTCTCCCCATCAATTTTACTCTCCAGCAGAGAACTGCAGAAGAACTAGGTGTCCTGGTCTGCCCAGAATGGGGCAAGTACCCAAAAACTCACGTTTTGAAGCAGGGGTCCCCAGACAGCAGGGACATTCCAATTGTGACCTGGAGAATGGGGACAAGGCACATTGTTAGCTATGCTGCAGCAAGCTCCTCATTTCACAACAGCCAGGAGGTCAAGAGGGTAGGTGTAAAGATTAGCAAGACCTAGCTCTTTCCCAAAGGAAATCAGCTTCAGGAGTTTAACAAGGTTATTTCCTTTCCTGCCCAAGTCACTGGCATCAGTGACTCCAAGAGGCAGTGTCTCAGCAAGACACCAGCCTGGCCACCCTGACAATATACTTACAGCCCCCCTCCCTCTGCTCATGCTTCCTTTGATGATCAAAAATGCTACCAAGGGTCATCACTTGGCCAAGTGGATGCCAAGATACCAAAGGGACTTTCTCTCAGACCTAGCACTGCACTCTTTCTGAATTCAATAGTAAGATTTCCACTGGGGCAGCACCAGCTGCTGTACCTTTAGGATGGAGTTGTCCTGTCGGGTGTTCTTAGTATCATATCCTTCCAGCAAGCAGCAACGGACAGTGGATCCAGAGCCTGCAAATTCTGCCAGATTTAGATCAGCAAAGCCCAGCTGTAGCCAAGAAAACAATGGAGGGGAAGGGGAGAGGACAAAAATTACTCAATAAAGGGATATGCAGTGTCACACAGACAAAAGGCAGAGTGAGCACCTGGGAGCAAGGGAAGAAACAGGAGCCCAGCACATGGAGTCTTGAGGATGGGAAGAGTCACATTGCTAATCCCAAGCCAGGTAGGCCCTTGGAGGCTTTCAGGAAGCCAGCCCTGCCTGGAGGAAGTAAGCAGAGAAGCAGTGCTGGCCAGGACAGTGTTAACCAACCCGCAGCCGTTGCATAACCAAGGACATGGAAGGCACTAGGTCAATGATGTGGAAAAAACAGAATCACACATACACAAACATAAGGCACCCTTTGTATCAGGCCATCCCAGAATGCAGTGGAGCATGTGAACCAGGAGGTGAGAGGGTATTGTTACAGAGGAAAGCTACACCATCCTGAAAAACAAACCCAGGGGCTGAGCACAGCAAGCTGGCAGTCGGGAGCCACGCAGCAGAGATGTGGCTGCGGGGCTGGGGAACTCCTGGAGCAAAGTCTCCTCAAGACTGTTAAAGTTTAACAAGCAAGTGGTATGTATGTTTGACAGGCAGAAGGGAAGAGAAATATTTGGAGAGATTTAGCTGTGAGCTCTCTAAACCTTCTCTAACAAAGAGGGAAACAAAGGTGTCAGGCAAATTCAAAGAGGGTACTGATGCCTCAAGGTTGAAGACAAACACAATGAAGAGCACTTTTGTTTTTCTGCTCTAATTCCTGGTGCATTAATACTGTGTTTCAAAAAAAAAAAAAAGTTACAGCTTCTTTCAGGCAGAGATTTAGCAGTGCAAGTCACTGGTTTCTCATTTAATCTGACAAGGAAGAAATGCTGTACCCTGTATCTGGCCAGTCCATCCAAAGTTTGTGTCACTCCAAGGTACGCATCAGCTTCTTCAAGAAGATGAGGAGAAGGTGGAGAAGCAGCAGCTCAACCTAGTGTTATTCTGTGCACTGCAGTATTTCTCCTTCCCTGGTGCTGACAGCCAGTTAATACAGCTGAAATGGGAACCTCAAACAGAGGTGGAAGCTGGTAGAGTTACAGCAGTAACTGTGGTTTGTGCTGTTTGAAGCCTCGGTCCCGCTGCTCCAAATCGAAAGTCTCAGCCACAGCCTCCACAAGATAAATGATCCAGGGGAGGACAGTAGCAAGAATAGCACAGCTGCTTCCTCCATCCCATTCTCAAAGGGGAACAAGAACTGATAGCAAAGGAAAAAAAGTGTGGGATAGAGCAGGAATCTATCCTCAGTGAAAAGGAAGAAAAAAATAACAGCCTAACTTTTCTCTCACTTTTCTCCCTCCTGAAGAATTCCCTTAACTCATGTGTTTCTCCAGCCCTGGCTATAGATGTTCCTCTATCTCTCCTAGCCAAGTGCTATGCTGCTTGAGGAATATTCACTGATAAGGAAAAAACTGTGAACTTTTATCTCTGAGATAAACAGCACAGGAGAAAGTCACCGAGGGAGCTTCAATCCATCACTGTGACGAAACTGAAAAGCAGAGGAGGCACAGAGTGATGACACCAGCACAGTGACATGGCAGAGGAGTGGCCCAGACCCAGATCTCTTTTCTTCCACTACAGCACTAACTTCTGGGAGAAGATCAACATTGGAGGACAGACTTGAGGATCAACATTGGAGAACCCTCCAGCGATCCATGTAATGTGCTGAGGTCAGAAGCTCTTCTCAGGAAGCAGACTCCCAGTATATAGAGGAAGGATCCCTTAACAAAAGGATGTTTTCAGATATAACCTTTCAGAATAGTTTCCTCAGTTTGCCAGCCAGCTGATGGGGTTTCTTCCAGCTCGGTGAAAGAGTTTCCGCTTTGTCAGTCCTTCCTGTTGGCTTCCTCTCCATAACCCCTGACACTGAAGTGACATTAACGTCAAAGCAGAAAGGTGTGTGAGTCGATGGAAACTCTGTCCTGAGCACAAACAGCTCCATCACTCTCAGCCCTTGCTGAAGGGGGGAGCAGGTAAAGAGTATTTCACAAGCTGCATTTTCATAAGACTTCTGCGAGAAATGTCAGGAGTCCCACACCACAGTTCTGTCACAAGGACCTGCCTGGAACCAGCCTGGTCCATAGGGCAAGACTGCAAGGTTTAATCACCCTGTCTGGCATGACATCCCTCATCTCTGTGCTGCAAAAAGGCTCAGGTCATCTCCTGTTAAATTCCAGGAAAACACACCCGTCTTCTTCACAGAAGAAACAAGATACCAGCCCAGGAGATGAAAAGTACTTGAGTTTTGGTCTCTAGTTCAGGGCTGGAGCAAGCAGGTCTCTTTCAAACTGCCACTAAACACAAATGGAGACTGAGTAAAAGGAAAGTAGGTTAGAACATGGCCTGAATAAGAGCACAGGTTAACTCCACCATGGAGATATGCCCTCAGGCTTCTTTGAATTCTACATTTACAAATATTGTGGGAAGGTTAAGGATGGACACTGCAGGAGGAACAGGCTGAAGCATTTACTTTGCCTCGGAGGCATGTCTCTTTATCCAGCTATACTGCTCTCCCTGCACAGGCTGCTCTGCAGAAGGGAGGGATAACCTCCCCCAGTGTGAATTTAGTGAAAAAGAAACTGATAGCCCTAGAGACCATGTCCTAATTAGCAACAAAAGAGGAACAGTTCGGGCAGCAACATTGTCTTCTATGACATAGCAGCACATTGGAGTGAGTGCAGTCCACCCATCAAAGGCAGTTGCCTCCTTGGGCTCAGGAAGGGTATTGATGAGAAGAAATTCTTACAAGGTTGTACGTGACCTGAACATCTGTTTATTAGGAACTAACAGCAGTGGCTCATTTTAACACAAACATGGTTTTGGGCTCTGTGTGAGCTCAGCTTCTAAGCCAACATTGTCTCTGATGCAGCACAAAGAGGAGAAGGGGGTGGCCCATTGTCTCTCCCATGGCACAGGCAAGAAAACAGGGGAGGACAAACCAAAACTAAGACCCCTGCTGAACTGTTTGGTCGTTGCCTCAGTGCCTCCTGTGCTTTGGGAGGCAGTGATCTCTGCTGTACATTCCTGCCTGCATTCACAAGGCAGCGAGGTGCCTACCCCAGCCACAGCTGCTGCTGTGTTCTAGAGAACAGAACTGGAATCTGTGTTCTTTTAGTGGTGAGATGCTGCCAGAAGCCAGAGAGTTCACATCTGACTCAGAACTTCCCCAAAGTTTGAGGACACGCAGATCATCTTCCCAACCCCTGTCTCAAATCCACATCCAGTACAATTTGGATGCTCTCCCAACAAGTCAAATTTTTTTTGAAATTGCTTAACTCAAGCTTAAACTGCAAACTAATGACCATCTCTCCAAACTGCTTCACACAACAGCCACTGGCTTCTAATGGGTGTAAAGCACTAAGAGAAAAGACCATCATCACTTCCACATTTGCCCTTTCTGTGCTCTTACCTTTGAGTAGGTTTTTCCGCCCTTCAGCTCCTATAATGGGACACAAAACAGGAAAAGCAGCTATTATATGTGCTGGGGAAACAGGGGGAAAGTCATTAATTACACAGTCCTGGAATTTGCTCTTAGGATTTCACAAACCCCTGTTTCCCAAGCACCACCACCCTGCTTGCTCCCACCCTCTGTCAAGCACCCTCTCTGGAGAGAGACTCCATGTGAGTTGCATCCTGGCTCAAATAAACTCTTTCCCACCCTTGTCCAGGCAGCTCTTCTTGCTGCTAAAAAACCAGCTACTAACAGATATCAGGACCCTGCCAAGAGCAGAGGCTGGCTGCTCACCTTACGGACAGACACTCGGCAGATGCAGGGGTCCAGGAGTCCTGTAGCTGGGTTGGCACTCATCTTACACACAAAGGTGAATTTCTTTTTCCAGCGGACACAGTTTTCCTGAACCTCCTCTCTATAAGAAGGCAAAAACAAACAAAGAAACCCCAAAACAAACAACTTAAAGAGTGTCTTCAAATAAAAAGGTATAAAGCCAAATCAAGCCCAGCTATTAAACATCTTTTTTAATGGCTGGTGACCTGGGTTGTAAAGATCATCTACAGCACAGCTTGGTCCTTACCACCTGAAACTGCACCACACAAAGGTGTTATGGTAGCATCAAGCTCTACACTAGTCAATACAGGTAAAATCCACCTAGGATACAGTGAAGACTCATCATCCCACCAACAGAGTTTGCTTTTCAGACTCTCCTAAGCTCTCTGACATTTCCTGCTTAGCTGGTTTAGCTCAGTCACCATCCAGCCTGGACAGAGCCAAGCTCAGTAGCTGAACTGGGCTGAAGGTTCACAAGCTGATCTTCTTCCAGTGTGCCTGTTTTGTACAGCCTCTGCACAGCCTCTGTGCTGTGTGTCCTGGACAGCTTGTCCCTTCCAGGCAGCCTTCCTGCTTCTTATGCTGGGACTAAGCCAGTGAGGACAGCCAGCTCAAAGGAGGACAAGAATGGACGTGGAAACACTCCTGGTACACACAGACAGGACCACGCCAAGCAAATGCTGTGCTTCAAATCATGGGGAGGGTTTTGGACTGTGAAGCAGTTTCAGCCAGAGAGGAGGTGGTTTTACACAGCTTCTGAGCAGCCTACCCTCATCTCCAGGGCAAGTGGAGCCATACACAGCTCCAGCACAGCCTGAGCCCACAGGAGGAAGAGCAGAAGCTTTCCTGAGCTCAGGAGATGCTCCAGGTATTGCTTTGCCTTCTGCAGAGCCCTCGGGAAGCTGGATTTCACCCTTCAAAGGGGGCAGGTTCAAAGGAGCCCTGAAACAAGGTGTGTGGGTCATTCCAGAGGGCTCCGGGTCCCCACTGAGCCTCTGATCAGTTTATGGCTCAGAGCTTGGCCTTCAGCCAATTAAGTTCTCAAAGTAATGAGGTGTGGGGGGGGAGAGGGCACTTTGATAGCTATGAGCTGGCAAGTTTGCATCTCACTCTTATCACTCCTCTTGGCACAGGACAAAGGGGTAAGGGCACCTGATAAACTTTTTGCTTTAGCAGGGAAAGGGAAACTTCCCACCATCTGACCCAGCACGGTGTGGGCCAAAGAGATCAGTGGCAAAGGGGAGAAGGATCAGTCCTGGAACTGCTGCAGCTCTCCCGGGAAGGGGGCAGAAGCCATTGTGCAGCCCAACAATCCCTTCTGCACCCCCACAGGATGGATACCAGGGCCTGGATCCTGACCCAGAAGGTCCTGCTGGTCCTCTGAGCTGTTTTGTGGGATATGAATGTGCTGACAAAGACAACCAGAGAACAGAAAAAAGGAGCTGACAAACAACTGAAACCTGTAATCCTCTGTAAAGCTGATAAGGGCTGTTCATCCCCCTTTCAAACATGGGAAAACAGAAGGCAGCAATTCCTTGAGGGCAGTGAACTTAAACTCCTTCCAGACAAGACCAAGGCTGGCTGTTGAAGTCACTGAAAAGTGAGACATCTAAGTGCCCAAACCACTTTTGAACCTGGGATTAAATCAAGATGAGATCTGGTTCTCATTGCTCCCCTCAACTCACTCTAGTTCTTTCAGACAGGAGAAGAAACACAGAGGGATTAAAATTACCTTGTCTATAATAAAATACTCATTGAACCAGTCAAATTAGCCAAGTTATATTTCAAGTGGGAGGTGCCCTAAGCCTGACTAAAAGTAGGTATCTCAAATGACCTGAAGTAAGGAAAACTCATCAATACAGGCAAGAAAAGGAACACAACAGAACAGAGAAATGCTTGTGAACACACGTGCTTCAGAAATGAAAGCAAGGTGCACAAGATGCAGGAAACATTAAATATTTGAGCAGGCATTAGTTATCTTGAAAAAGGAACTGCTACTTTCTAGAGAGCCAGGCTAATGGTAATTCTGCTACTGACTTTAACCTGGATCCTGGGTGGCAGTTACAAGTGAAGGGTCATGAAATGAGAGAGGTACAACAGCCCATTGCTGCAGAGCTTGCTCACACATGCAGCTAAAAGCTCCAGCTCCTGCCAGATGTGAATATTTAAGTGACTGAGCTCCAGCTGCCAAATGCCCATTTCATGTGCCCAGCTCCTTGAGCTGCCTCACCAGCAGGATGGGCAAGATCTGCTCCAGCATGCAAGTTTCCTTACTCATGAGTTCTCACCTGTATTACAGTGCAGCTATGATTCAGCACCTTCTGGATTCTGTGAAGCCCAGAGAAGGGTAATTACTTGAAACCATGGCAAAAAGGACTGACTGGTACCAGAGCTCCTTTGTAGCTCATTTTCTGTTGGCATAAGCTCTGCTAAGAGACATTCTGCTTCTTATTAAGGGTGTATGTTGGCCTTGCAAAACTGTTGTAGATACCACAGGGTGCAGGGGATTAGGAAAAGGATTTGGGGAGGTTATGTTACCCACAGCATTGCAAAGGGCAACCCGAGCTGCAGGTGCATGTAGCTTGGGGCTTTTTATGTCTTCAGAAGAGTCTGCACAGGGCAAAAAAGGAGTTTGCAGGATAAATTTCAGAGTAATTTTCCAGTCACAAGTTTCACAATCATTCGACAATGACTTCCAACTTTCTTTTTCACTTTAAAGAGTGGCTTTTAAGGGTGGGGGCTGGGGCTGTATCCTTAGACAGCCAAGTGACAGCACTATTGTTTCAAGCCAAAGTCTAAACAGATTAGTTCCACATTTCCAGAGGATGGCATCCAGGGAAGCAATGGGCTCTGTCTATCCACCTCCCACCAAGCTATCCTTAGACTGGTAATTAGAGAACACTAAAAGAGGGGGGGGAAAAAAGTGGACTCAGACGAGGAGCAGTCCTGTATTTAGCCCTACAATATTCTCTTATGTACCATTCAGAACTATCACACAGAAGCCAAAAACACAGGAGAATCATGGTGAGGGCTGCACTGAGGCGTTTCCTTCCATTCTAATTACAAGGCACCTAAAAGCAAAGCAAAAACTAACAGCTTAAAACCAGAAGTGTCTAATTTTAAGTTTTGCTCTGTATTTGGAGAGTAAGAAATAGAACAGACCAATGCCTGGTACCAGGTGCCAATTCAATGGGTCTTCAGAAGTTTTATTTTTAAAAAAAGCTGCCTGTGCCATTTTGCAGAACGACTCCCAGAAGGTTGAATAATCCCTGCCAGGCTAAGCTTTGCCCTCTTCTGACTGGAGACTTATTCAAAGCTGTGTAATTACTCTTCCAGACCTAAATATACCTCCTCAGAATAAACCGATGCAACCCTGAGGCAACTTTGGTGAAAAGTGAAGTTCTAGAAGGAGCTTCTCAGGGTCTTGCAAGCCCAGAGCTGCTCATCTACCTCCAGCTCCTTGACCAGCCAGAAGGAACAGTTTACAGCATCCTCCTGCCACCATCCTACCTCTCCAGAGAGGATTTACCAGAAAAAGAGCAATTAGAAGATGGACATGCAACAACTGGATTTTGAGAACAGATGTTTACCAACTGTGATTTTAGTGCCACAGATACAGTAGCACTGTCACAGAAATCCCCAAAACTCACTTTGAATGCAAGTTAGCCAAAGCAAACACTTCTAGAAAAGGCCACGAATATGACCTATGCTATCTTGGGCTACCACATGAAAACCTAGCTAATGAAACACCAGAACAGAGATTAAAACTTCTATTTACAGACTCAAGGCTGAGTTGTGCCCAACTGGGTATCACGCTTCAAACACCACCCCATCAAACAGCTTTGCCTTGCTGAGACAGTCTGAAAAGCAGATGTTTCACTCTTACTTTATGGCAGTAGTCACATGTAAGACAATTAAAAGCACAAAACTTCATAGAAGTGCCACAGGCTCACTGGGAGGGCAATGACAACCAAAAAATGGCTTCCTAACACCAAACACTTCAGCAGAGCAATGTGTCTCAGTCTGAGGTTTCACGCACAGGAGCAGATGTGGGAAAACCTCAGGCTAAGTGAAACAGTGTACAGATAAGCACACACAAAGAACTTCTTATTCAGATTTCCTCTTCCTCATCTACACAAAGGGGGAGGGTTAGCTTGCCCATTTCTGATGCCCAATCCATGTGCTCACTGTCCCCTCACCTGCAGACGTGGATCTGTGTCAGATCCTTGGAGCAGAACTAATCCTCCTGACAGCATCCTCCTCCCTGCTTCACTGCTGCCCCAAGGAGCACCTCGATCTGATAAGGCACAGGAGAGGCAGCACCATTTTAAAGAGGCCATGGAGCCAGTTCCCTGCTCAGATACATTTAAATGTGTTGGATTGAAGAGCAGCCCTTGAAGGAGCCACTCCATCAGTGGGTGTTTTAAGGAGGAAGGTAACAACCCCAGCCATGCAGGTACAATCCCCTCAAATCAGGGGAAGAAAAAAAGAGGAAAGAAAAAAGTTATTTCAGCAGATTCTGAAGGACATCATCACGTTTTCTACAGCATTTCTTTACACAGCTCTGCTCCCAGCTGCAGGAACCCACCATTAAGCCAGCATCACCTATTCCCTGGCATTTCCAAGGGCTGAGTTAGAGAAGGATCACTGACACTCCCTTTCTTTGGCAAAGTCTGAACAATCCTGTGTTATGCTCCAGAGAGGAGTTACTATTTTAACCAGTTCACCTAGCACAAAGCTGTAGAGAAGACCTTTGGTAAGGGCGAGGAAAAAAATTCCCTGAAAAACCTGTTTCATAACTGACATTCTAAGATGCCCAGGTCAGTAACCACTATTCACATCTTGGTGCTCACAGCACACCAAAATTTATATTGTCCTACAGACACAGCAGGTCCTGCTACAGAGGGCCTTAATCACTGCCTAAACAGCACAGAAAATACAAAGGTGAGTGAACATTTATATATATGTTCACACACAAAAAAAGTGAGCCTCTATTCAGCCATTAGCTCATTTAGATGTATGATCCAGAACCTGCAGGTTGCCCCAAATAGTAGGTTTAGGGCAGGGCACTTTACTGCAGGTAAAAAGGTATTAAAGAAATCTGCAGCTTTGCCATCCAGATGCCTGGCAAGGAAAAAGAGAGAAATCAACAGCAAACAAGCAGGACAACAATCAGCAGTGTGGGAATGGACCATGTTAGCTGCCACGCTTTTTATCTTCTTGTCAGGCTCAAGCAGGCCAACCACAGGTAGGAAGCAGAAGCAAACATGATGCAGCAGACAGTGCTGGAAGCTCAGGAGAAACATATCCCAAGAAGTGACACACCATATTCCTTGGGGAAAACCATGCAGGATCATAAAAAGCCAGCTGGATACACAATGCACAGAAACCCAAGACAGTTTAACCTGGAAGTGTACAAGTGCTTTATGGCACATTATTTACACTGAGGGGTTTTGCCCTCCCTGAACAGAAGAACAGAAAAAGCTGCAAGTAGCTCTCAACAATCAAATGACTCTGTTTTGATGGGGCTTACATCACTGACCAGAACAACTGCCAACCCAAAGAGCTGGATGTCTCCCCCACTGCAAACAACCCTGTATTCTCCAGCTGACAAGCACTGGTTGTTGTGTAGCAGACATTTGCAGTTATGATGGAAAAATAGCTCAGAGACAGATGATGCAGACTGTGTCACTAGGAGAACTAAGCAAGCCTTTGTCATCTGAAGCAAGTCTTATTTGGATGTTTCACTGCAAGTGTTTTAAACAAGGGTTCAGTCTACATCCACCACCTACTCATGAATTTAACTTCTAAATTCCCAGAAAAATGATTCCAATGAGCCATGGTGGAAAAGGACACCTGTGGTGGAGAAGGACACCTACCCACATCTCCCTTGGGGCATCAGCCTATTAATTTAGTTCTTCATTTGCACCAGAGGGGAGATACATATGGGGTCTCTAAATGCCAAACTTGAGCACCAGGGCCTTTAGAATGAAGCACTCACTGGCCTCAGCATTTTGCAGGGGGAACAAGGCACGCTCCAACACTTCCAAAGGGCTTCACCATGCTTGCTCAGTTATGCCTCACAGATTGACATCCATCCATCCATCCATCCATCCATCCATCCATCCCTTCTGTTAGCTGCCACCTGGGGGGTGGGTCAAGAGCCAACCAAGAAGAAGGAGTAGGGGAAAGTCAGCTCAGGAAACTAGATTCCACTTAAGCAGCTAACAGCACAGCCTGCATAATCCCTATCTGAATGGAGAAGGGACAAATAAAGGAAAAAGGATTAACAGCAACCACACAGAACAGAAACAGCTAAATGAAGAAGCTTCAGCAAGAAACAGTTAAGAGTGTTTAACTGGGGGACAATGAGGGAAGATGACAACAGCACTAAGTAATGAAAGGCGAGGAAAGAACTGGAGCAAACCCAAGGTGAGCATGACATGAAAGCAAGGTACAAAGAATTACTAAGAAATCCTTCTTAAGAATAAGCTGGTATCTAGCAGGCCAGGGAATGACTTTTTATGGCTTTAACCTTATTTCCAGAAGAAGCCTCTTTCCGTAGAAGCAGAGTGTTTGAAGTGCATATTGATCACTGCCTCAGAGAGAGCTGCAATCTTGATAAAGGTTCACCAGCACAAGCCAGGGAGTGATAACACTTACTGGAAAATGGGGGTGGCAGACAATCACCAGTAGAAAACCCTCAAGCATCAGCATTCTTTGCTGGGTATTAACAGCTTCTTTGAAAGGCAATAATTCAGTTATGCCTGGACTCCAGTCACATGCATCCAGACATGTGTCTTTTGTAAGTGACACACATGAAATCCTGCACCTCACTCAGAATGTCCCATAGGCAAAAGCCTCCCAGTGCTGCCTGCCTCATCTACTCCAGATCACTGCACAAGGGAGCCACATTCTTTAGAACATTCAAGGGCTGCTAAAACCTTGGGGGTAACACTGGGGGTTATTTTAGGGGAAAAAAAAAAAAAAAGCCAAGTGTTTCCAACCATTCCTTGTATTAACATGAACCATGTCAGAAATACTATGAGAAACAATGGACGTTATTAAAAACCAGTGTGCAGCAGAAGTTGCATAATGAAATTAAAATTGTGCCAAATCAAGAAAGTAAGTCACAGAATAATGACCTTTTAAAAGCAAAGCTATAGAACAAGTCAGATGAGTTTTGGAAGGGTAAGTAAGGGTGGAGCAGGGAAAAGGAAAGCAAGGGGAAATAATTCTGACACACTTAGCTGCAGAGCAGCAAGGGACATGTACATGGCACTTTACAGACAGGACATGCCCAGCAGAGCCAGTCTGCTATGAGGGATTTATAATTTACATTCTGTCAGCTGGAAGCAGAGAAAAAAAAACAACCTGGCCATCAGGAAAACAAGGACAAGAAGGGACTGTAACAGCAAATGCTCTGCAATGTATCTGCTGTTACACACTGTGCTGAAGGCAGACCAGCCCGGAGCAGCACAGACCCAAGGACTTCTTGCCACATCTACAGAGCACAAGCTCTTTTTGGTCAGAGGCCAGGAGTGTGTGAAGGAGCAAAAACATCACAAGCAAAGAACCACCAAACTCTTGAGTGTAAAGGAAGGAATCA
This sequence comes from Florisuga fusca, assembly GCA_038090715.1. Lineage (NCBI taxonomy): Eukaryota > Metazoa > Chordata > Aves > Apodiformes > Trochilidae > Florisuga > Florisuga fusca. The sequence goes on from JAAWXA010000033.1 coordinate 3,689,398, forward strand.
CTGGATGGATGAGTCAGTAACTGAAAGACAAGCGCGTTGCAATGTGCGCACGGAACACGAAAGAGGCATTTGAGCTTTTTGTGAACTCTGATCATGCACTGAGTCACCAACCAACTCCTACTCCTATTGTTCCGATAGACTACATCGGAGATGGATCAGCCAAGAACAAAGCACACGCCAGGCTGCCAAGCCCAGCACCAGAGCTTCCCTCTTGCAAGCCAATTCACAAGGATTACAAAGCAGGAACAGGACCACACTGCAGAATTCCCTCGGGTCTGCCCAGGTCAGGTACCACACAGGTTGCTGTACCTATCTCAGGTGTGTTGTTCCTCTTGATCCCATGGGTGCTTTGTGCTGCCTTGCAGATCCCTCAGCAAAGAAGACTGAAGAACTTGTCTAGCACCTTTTAGATCTGACCACCAAACAATCAAATGTGCTCTGTGTAAAACAGGCATGGGGACAATTTAACTAAGAAGAGCTCCTGAGCTCTCACCTCCACCTCCAGCCACATCAGGCCTTAAAGGGGATGAGCAAAGCCAAGCAGAGACCTCTGTGTGACTGGAGGATGGAGGGCACTGAGGGAGAGGGTGGTCAGAGTTATTACCAAGTCAACTGCCCAGTAAAAACACAGAAAAGAGGGGGAGAAAAAAACAAAACAAAACTTCTTGCCTCTCCCAGAGCCCATTCACCCTTCGGAAAAATCACAATTTCTGCAGCATTAATACACATTTCTGTAACATGCCATGGCTTGGAAAGCTTTTTTTTTTCTAGCAGACTGCAGATGTAAAACAAAGAGTCACCAATTATCTGTTGCTGATGTATTTATAAACTTTCTTCATCCCCTAAGTGTTAGCTGTCATTCTGAGAGACTCCAGATTTGCTTTTTTGCAGAGTAAATTTAAACTCCAAGTGAAGAAAGACAGCAATGTAAACTCCAGCATGGCAAACTGATAATATCCCTACCAAGCAGGGTATACAAGAGATGGCTGCAGCTCCACGATACAAGAAAGCTGTGTCTGCAAACAGGATGCTTTCATCAAGAAAAAAGAAAGCTACTTTTTAAAACAAACAAAAAAAATCCACATGGACATCCCAAGAGGAGAGAAAGCAAGACACGGGTCAACTCAATACTCCAGGGACTTGCTGGGATAGTAAATGAAGAAAAATAAAACTCATGAGAGGAATCAACACAAGGCTGGGAGCAACATCCCTAAGGCAAGTGATGTACACAGCTGGATCTTTTCTCCCTCAAGGCAGATTTATGGCACATGAAGACATACAGATACCAGAAAAGTTAAGTGACCTTTTCTCACCAATATCTACCCTGTTTCAGCTAGAAGAGTTTGCTAGCATGGTTGTAACAGAAAAGCCTTTACAGTGCAAATTAACCTACACATGAGGCCAAGCAAATTTCTGGAATAATTTCTTTAATAACGTGTGATGTGACAGTACTGCAATTTGGCTTGAGTACACTGAAGAGCCCTTCAGTAAATAAGCTACCTGAGGTCAACCCTGGTGCTAAAAGTAGATTTATTTACCCAAAAGGTAACTCCCTACCATGCTCAGGCATGTTCCCCTGTGAGTCACTTCTACACAAAATAACTCTAGTTAAAACCAATACAATAGAGCAGGAGAAAGCCCTTTATATGTTAACAGCAGCTTTTTCATTCCCCAATAAATACAGATGTTTTACAATGGTTCCTTCACCAGGAAGGAACCATTTTGTACCCAGCAGTACAAACCAGGTCACTGGTCTGGAGGACAAACATTCTCCCTGAACCCCCATCAGTATCCATCACTGTTAGGATTTATCACCAAAAAAGGCCAACAGAAGAGGTTTGCAAATTAAAAAAGGTGCTGAGTAAAGCCTGCTGCCCCCTAACTTGTCACCATACTGGTGGTGCCAGGCTGGGATTTCTTGACCCTGCCTGTCCCAATTCTCCTTTCCCTTCTGTCCCAGCTCTGGTGTCAGACCTGGTGTCACAGGTGCCAGCAAGAAGAGGCTCTCAGAGCAGTTAAAGCTGCTTCTGCTCCTCTGAAGCTACACAGCTTGTCCTTACCAGAATAAGGTACTTTCATAAATCACACCCAAGTTAAAAGAATATGGGAGAGCCCTGCATCTTGTGACAGCAGTGGGTGCTGGTTAAGCCCCTGGGAGATGTCAGCATAGGGTCCCACTGCTCAGCTGCCAGGAGCAAGTTTCTGAGGATCTGAGTTTTTACCTGTCCTGTGGCTGTCACTGTCAGCTGTATCCAAAACCATTCCTTTGGCTGTTCCCTACTGAGAGCAAATGTCATTGGAGATATCTATGTACCACTTCTGGAGGGAAAACAATGTGCAGATTTATTTTGAAGTAACAGACTTTAAAGAGATCAGTGGCCAAACAGATTACAATCAGCTACTCCCAGTACAGCAAAAAAAGGGTACTCAACAAAGCAGAAAGGCAGCAAATGTAAGAAACAGTTATAGGAAATATGCTTCTCCCTGACACAGAATTTATCCTTGTGGCAAGAAGCACTGCAGCTACTGAAGGCAGAAGATGAGCAGCTCTGTACTTGAAAGGAATTCAACATTTATGCAGATGCAATTGCCTAGAGTTACCAAAGTATGAGATAAAACATAGCAGAGCTGCTGACAGAAGCCAGGGAAAGAGCTTGGTTACAGCATAATTAATCTGTAACAGGGGCAAGCAGACTACCTCTTGAACAGCCCTTATTGCTTAGACTGGAAACAGGAGACAGCACCAGAGGCTGTGACAAAGTGTGAATGCTGAAACCATTCTCCATTCCAGGGTGATGGAGCACTGAGAGATCTGGAAAGCCTGCTGAATTATAAATATCCTGGATTCCTCCCTCATGTTCTGTGACACGCAGGTGATGATGGGAAGAACAAGAACTAGCAAAAAACCCAGAAAAAGCTGGATCAAACCACAGCCAAGCTGGCAACCCTCTCCCCAGCCCATACACAGATGAATAAAAGTCCCCTAAAAACCATGATACCCAACCTCACCTTGCTGTTTCAAATGTGGGCAAAGCCTGAAAGAGTTTGATACAATGCTGGGGGGAAAAAAATTATCTAAGCTTGAGTTTTTCCAGAGAAGCCTTTCCTTCCCTCTATCCTGGACATTTAAATTTTTATTTTGATGAGCAATATTATCCCTTAAGGGATAATATTCTGTAAACAGAATTGACTGGACAGAGAACAAGGCAGTCAGGAACCTTGGGTAGGGTTTATTCTGGCCTCCCCATTTTGTGCTCCTCAGACTCACCACTTGCATGTCAGGAGGAATGGAAACTCCAGTGGCAGCACAGGTAGGCATGTGCTTACCAGTCTTTGATGTGGCAGCTGGCTGAGGGAGGCTCTGTGGATCATTAACCCAATATCCATTAGTGAAACACCTTGCCACAGTCATTTTGTACAGTTTCATTCTAGAAGCAAAAGCAAAGGCATTTGAGTACTCCAAACTGAAGCCCTGAGGCCACATCCCTTGCACAGGTTCCCTGTTATGAGCTCCTTGAGCTGCTTTCCCATTAGCAAAGCAAGACTGGAGAATAAAGCTTGGTAATTTCTGAAAGACACTAAGTAAGACCTTAAATTCTCTCTTCTACCTTTGGTATGCTGAACAGCAAGGGAAGGGACTTGCCTCCTTTAGGCAAACACACAGCTCTAGGAAGCAGCAATCCCAAAGGGAAGCAGCAACCCCAAAGGGAAGCAGCAACCCCAAAGGGAAGCAGCAACATTCTTGCAATGGGCATTCTCTACCAACCACACGCAGGGGTGATGGTCTCTGTAGATCTCTAAAGCTCCATTGTTAATTAGTGCTGCAGCTTTCCAGCCCTCCTAGGATGGTCAATCTAGACACTCTCTTCCTTCCTCCCATGTAAGCACCTCAGTGCTTTCAGGCTGAGCAGGCAGGGTTCATTTCTTATTTAGAGCACAGCACGCAGTCATAAAAGTATTTTTAACTGTAGTCCCATCTCCTACTACAACATGGGACCTCCTTCAAGACCTCCTCTCTCTAATAGAGTATGATAAATTCAGCCAAAGGAAAGGCATAATCCTGCTCTCTTGCCAGCTCAGCTACTTTCTATCCACAGGGAAAGCAGCCATTGTATGGACTGTATATGCTGCTGCTTACCAAGAACATCCTGTCTCTTCCACACTTGCCTCCTCCCAATGCTCTGTTTTCCATGTGCTTTTCCTTCATTGTCTTTCTCACCCCCACTACCCCATCCCATTGCTTTGATCTTCTCCTCACCTCAGCCTTCCCAGCTGAACATGGGAGACTCAGAGCACATGAAAATGACCTCCATGAAGTTCAGCAACTCCAAATCCTGTAGAACAATTCCCTTTCTTGCTCATCAGATTAAAAAATACACCAAACAAGAAGGCTGTTCATCCAGCAAACACAGGGACAACTGTTTGTCTAGTGGGAAGTGCCTTCCAAGCCCAGGCACTAAAATGAGATGCTGAGTCCCACTGTATGGTACCAGAGCTCATGATGCCAAGAGTGGAGTTACAACACTGACGTGTATCGTGTCTCACAGCATGTGCACAAAGACAGGGTATGAATAATCTGAAAGAAAGAAGAAGAAGAAAAAAAAAGCCTCATCCTAGAGGGTGTGCAGCTGATACTGGGGTGTTGTAACACATTCAGCCACCTGAAATTACCACCTTTACATCAGGGATTACTGGTACGAGGTCACAGGCTCTTACAGAAGAAACAAGGAGATCCAAATGTTGGTCCAGAGTGCTCCTAAAGGCTTCAGTTTCATTACACAAGGAGTCACCACTACAAAATAATTCCTGAGCCGTTTCAGAGCAGGCTGCAAGCCCAACACAGAGCGGGCAGCCCACAGAGGATGCACAACACATCCTGTTGGAAAAAGAGAGGCCACATCCAGAGCCACATCCGCCTGTCCTGCACGGATGAGACCTTGCAGAGCTCCAGGCAGGTGGATGCTCAGAGCTCCCCATCCCACTCCTCAGGCTGGCAAGCACAGTCGTGCCCTGGAGTGAGGGAGGCTTCTCATCCGAGGGTTCTTTCCTGACACACTACCAGATGTAGCTTCCTACAATAAAATAATAAGAAATAAACCTGTACCTACCTCATTGATCTAGAAACTGGTACCAGAACAACTTGCCATTGGCAACTTAGGGCCCATTAAAATACCAACAACAGTGCAGGGAGAGCACAGGCTCCTGGAGGCATGCATGAATTCCTCAGAAATACAACTGCAAAGCTTGAGTCAACACCGATGGCAGCTCAAGAGCACAAAGAATAAACAGACTGGAAGCTATTTAGGTTTTCCCCTCAATTTCAGAATTAAATACATGTCTTTAAGTGCAGGGCAGTGGGGGGAGCACACCCTCCTACCTCCCCCCTTGTCCTTGGCTAGAGCCAGCAGTATTTCCACCCTGTAAATCAAGAGAGCCACAGGGGCCCAGCCTCAAAGCAGAAGATTAATTTCCAAGGAGTATTTTTTTGAGCCAAGGGCTGCTCCAGTCACACAGATAAGGCTGCTTCGAAGAGTAAGCTGCCAAGGCAATGCCAGCTCAGAACTGGAGAGGAGGGGGAAGTTTGGAAGCTGCTGTATCCAAACATGTTTACTGATGCTGCACACACAGCGTATCGGTTACACAGCTTCAGATTACAGCTCCTGGCCAACAAAGCAGCCCCTGCCCGAGCACCAGCAGGCAGGACAGGAGTCAGAGCATGAACAGAGGCTGCTCTTTACTCAGCAGGATACAGCCCCCGTGGCAGGAAGGCTTCAACGTAATTCTGCCTGTCCTGTGACAGGCTCCAACGCAGTGAGAGGTGACAGGAAGAGACGAGTCTGGCAGGGAGCAAACCCACCCAGCCCAAAGCCTCTGGGGTCAGACCCCACAGGTGTAGCAAAGAGAGCCCAGAAAAGGTGAAAGAAATGCTCAGCAAACTCAAAGTGCATCCGGTTTGTGCCAGAGACCTCATGGTGCTGTGTCACTTCTGCACTGCTTCCAAGAGCCTCAACATCCTGGAGATTAAACCTCATCCACTGCTTCTTCTCTTATTAATTTCACCTACATGGAGCTGTGCTGCTAGAATGAAACCCTTTTTTCTCATCTTTGCTGTCTAGTTTATCTGTATTTGTTTCAGAATGCAAGCAGTGCAGGTACTGTGCCTTAATATTATCTTGAACTGGGTTATATTTAACCACAGATTATTTCTCCTGCACTAACATCCTCAGCCAGGGATGCAGAGGCCAAAGGCAGCAGCCAAGAAAGATGTCAGCCTGGGAAGCTGCACTGGAGCATTAATACTGTTCCAGTCTGTGTATTAGGAAATAATATATTTATACATAGGTAAAGTCTGTATTTTCAGTGTTTGCAATGAAAGCACTTTTAAAATATGTCATCAGACCACATGCTCTAGCAGAGGATTGAGCTAAAGAGACATCACCCTAAAATATGGAACTGGGAGAAGGGTTAAGAGCCATAACCAAGTTTCCTCCTGGCAATGCTACTCAAATCTAGAGGTAGAACCCAGGCAGTGGTCCTCTCCTCTCACTACAGATAGTTTTCTTCCCTCTTAGGGACACTGACTGCAAAAGAAACCATGTAGTTACCTAGTCTTTTTTTTAAAGGCAAGATAGTGAAGATTTAGATCTCAGCTGGGCTGAATTAGTCATTTAGTGTGTGACTAACTGAGCAGTTAATGACTTTCCAGTCTGAAAGAGCCAAACATGGTGAACCTGAAGGATCCTGTAACATTGGGCACAGTGACTATTTAGGTAAAGACAGTGAATTAGTTGATTTCTGACCCTCACTACTGCCACACAGCTGCATTCCAGAGGTGGGATGACTTGCACCTCCCCATAAAACATTTCTGAAGCTAGAACAGCAGGGTTCTGGTTAGCAGGGCAATGCCTCTCCCCCTTTATTTATGTCCTACAGAAATTAAGCAGCAGTGCATGCCACTAAGCCATAAGGATGCTTTGCATCCCACCAGCTGAGGAAAGCAAGATGCTTGAGGTCTGTACCTCCATCAGGATGACGGAGCCACACTTGCACAAAAGCTGACTTCAGGGAGCCATCATGCAAGGTGCCTCTCCAAATAGCAGCATTTCCTTTGGCTTTCTGGAGGCAACTTCACACACACACACAAAAAGAAAAAACCCACGGTGCAGGAAGTGGCCCTTCACTCTTACTCAGTTCAAAATCACAAAGTTAAGAACATTCTCAGTTCATGCACATAGAATCAGAATACTGAGGCTGGGCCACCCTAACCAGGTCAGCTCATCCCACATCAAGAATGCCAGGAAACAGCTGCTGGGCTGCAGAAGAGCTTTTTATTTGGTTCCAACTTGTGCAGGAGTGCCAGGATCAGAAAACCAAGCTGATATGCTGCATGTGCTTGGAAAAGCATGGTCCCAAAGGAAATACAGTCTGAGGTGCCTCCAGAAGACAAGGAAGGTGGAAAATGCCCTCAGTGCTGCATAACTCCTGCAAAAGGTTCCCTCCTCTAGAGTCAGCCAGGGGCTTTCAGAGTACAATCCCTTCCTCCAAACCCAGAAATAGCAAAGTGAAACTGTTAGCATGCTAGCAGGTCAACACAGGATGAACCATCAGGAGGCTGTGCATAACACCTGGCTTTCCACTTCCTTCACATCACACACCAGCAAGAGTCTCTGCCAACACACAGCCAGAGATCAGTGGTCTCTGGTGAAGAGCAGGGGCAGTCACTCAGCATTCACTGGCACTGTAGGCAGGGGGGATGTGAATTTAAGCAATTCTTCCTCTTTTATGATGCCCACAGCTGCACAGGTACACACTACATCAGCCTGTAGCTTTAGGCACTCATTTGGACATCCAGACTCCTGCCTGTGCTGATCTACAGATCCAAAGCCTCCCGATGAGCTTATCATATCATCTCTCTAGGAACAAAGACCTACACCCCCCCCCAAAAAAAGCTTCAAACTGGTACAAAACACAGCAGCCCATCTGCTTCACAAAAACGGTTGCCATGAACACACTCCTACTGCTTTGTGCCTCCTATTTTTAAAGATACTTGGGAGGCAACTGAATTCACTGGCAGTTGTGCTATTTAAGGAGCTCAATTAATACTATTCAAGGACTACACTGCCATTTCCCTGTGGGGAAACACAGCACCTGCTGGCCTACACCTGGCTCAGATGCACTGCCAGAAGACAAATTTTGGTAATCCAGCAGGAGGGTGATGACCTCACAGGCAATGGTTATTTCACACAGTGCACTGTAAACTGAATCAGGAGAGTCTTATCCTCAGAAGCCCTCCCAGAGTGTAAGGAGACTTCACAAAGGAAAGGGAAAGGACCAGCCAAAGGAAATGTATGGCTGCAACTGGAGTCAGTAAAACATCCATGGCTCAACACCAGACCTGGATGCAGAAAGTGTGGAAAAAACATGTACCTGCCTGCAAAAAAAGGAAACAGAAAATCCAAGAGAAGCAGATACCCTGGACCTTTTCCAGAGGGCCTTGAACTCCTAAGAGTGTTAAATCTGAATGCACTTCAGCCAGGTTCCCCTCCAGACAGCCTGGTTTGCCCCTGCCTGGGCAGAGGAGGTGTGGATGGGTCACAGCCCAGAGGACAAGGGTCCTGGCCTGGGGGATGTCCCCAGACTCACCAGTGGAACCAGCCTGCTGCAGGTGCCTGTGACCAAGGCTGGAGTGGACTTGGGACTGGGATGGGTGACAGGAGCTGGCAGCACAGCCTGCCACCTCTGCTCCACTCACAGGTCAGTGTGACCCCGTGCCACCCAGCAACTCATTGGATGTATCACATCCCCACCTCCTGCCAGACTGCACAAGCTGCCAAGTCAGCCTACTGCAAATAACCCCAAAAAAAGCCATCTCTGGAGATTCTTATCTTCTTTCAACATCACAGGTCACTTACTGGAGAAAAACTAAAACTATCTCCTTTGAAGGGTTCTTCTCCCACACCTACTTCTCCCCCCTGCCTTTTACAAACTCCAAACAACCTGGGACACTTTGTTCAGATCAGTTCTTAAATCTCCTGGGCAGAAAGAGCTACTGGCCTGCTGGATCACAGCTGCACACCTCCTGTTGCCACAGACTGTAGAAGAAGCTCAAATCAACTGCAGGGCAAACACCAGACTTCTTTACCCAAGCAGTTCACACAAGATTACCCAATAGACATTACAACCCCAAACACAACCATTCTTGGAAGTGGTTGATTTCAGAGGAACAATCTACAGATCCTAAAGAGCATACAGACTTCTAACACAACATGGACACAGCATTTCCTTCCCTTTAATCTCTCCTCAGATCCAAAGAGTAACAGAGAAGTCATGGAAATAACTACAGGAGTGTAAATCAGAAAAGCCAAGTCTAGATCTGGGAGCCTCTCCACATGGTGACTCTCCTCCTGGAAATCCATCCCTCCTGAAGTTTCTGTAACTGTAACAGGGGAAAATATTTGGAAAAGGTCAAATGACTCAATACCACTGAGACCTGTAACTTTTCAAGCAGGAATGGGTCTCCATGTGCTTTCAGTTAGAGCACAGACAGGTTAGGGGAAAGGCAGCAAACCCAGCAGCCTGCTTCCCCTTTGCTCTTTTATAAGCAATCAGGCAGTGGAGAGTAATGGATGTGTTTGGTTTAAATTACAGATGATTTTGCTGCTGGAACACATCTGCAATGCACTGCACTGAGCAAACTGCTGAACTCCTGCCAGCTCAGAAAACAACCCAGAACAACCTGAGTGGCTGGCAGCATCAGCAAAACCCAACGACAGCTCCTAGAAGCTGCTTTCAGGGATGACAAGGACAGGGAGATCAACATTTCTCAGCATGGGCTTTTCCTGAGACACCCGCCAGTTCATCTCCTTTTATTATGACTCCAAGAAGCAGAGGAGGGGTTAATTTCTTTCCAAGTTCACATACTGTTTGAATTCCTTAGATAAGCTGCTTCCACCAAACCCAAGGATCTAGCCTCAGGGGAGAACATTGTAAGGAAAAGCTCTTTTGATAGATTTTCTTCAAAAGAGAAACTAATTTGAAGCCCATTTTTGGAGGTGTTCCACACCCACAGCTTCTACATACCTCACTGAGGTTGCAGTGTGCCTGGGGAAGAAAAACCAAGCTCTGAGCAATGTCCTACCACATCTCTTTGCAAGACAGAAACGTTTTACACTTGCCCAATAAAATCTCTCCTGAAATGAGAGAGCTCAGTGTGCATTTGTCAATCATTTGTCAATCACAAAGAAGAAAACCAGACCAAACCACACTTTAGCTCAGGGATAAGGCAGTTAACAGCTAACACAAACTAATCCTGTACCTTTAAAGCTTCCAGTCACTCAGGAAAGCAAAAAAACAAGTTCTGAAAGCCAAGGAAGGCTTCCTTCACCTCTTGAGGCAGAAAGCAAGTCTGGGCTGCTACAGAGTTCACGTTTGCATGCTGCTGGTGATAATCTATGTGCACAGTTGGAAACAAAACAAGTTTTTATTAGCAATTAGCAGCAGGGGTGGGGACAGACCTGCCTGAAGGAGTCAGAGCAATGCCAATACACGATGGCAGAATCAGCTCAGAAGATATGCAGCAGGACGATCCAAACGTGAGGGAAACATATTAAAAAGAAAATACTGCAGCTATAAACCTGACGATGCAATGGCAATGGTTCAAGGAGATAAACTGTGTCTTCAACACTGACAACTTTGACTCCAGGCAGCAGTTTTCCCTTGCACAGCAATTTGCAATGCAAAGCAAGCTACTTCCACTCTTACCAAGAACAGTAACTGGGAAGCCAAGGGGGAGAGCAACGTCGGGGAGGGTTGATTTGATTTGATTTGCTTAGATCCAGTTTTCTAAAGAGTTGAGTTTCAAGTCAGGCATGAAAGCAGCATGGCACAGGGGCTGAAACAGCTTGTGAGAACTTGGGCAAGGAGGAGAGGGCAGGGAAAAGGAGGATTTCACCCACAAGCCCCAGTCCCTTTCAGAGAAGCAAGCTCCTGCTACCAGCCCACATCCCTCTGAAAAAATTCAATCCAGCTCCAATCAAGCAACACCAGCCAGGTTCAGAGCTCTCCAGCTATGTTCCTCCCCTTCTCTGTGGAATGATGTGGCATGTGGGGCCCTACAACAGAACTATTAAAATCCCATCAAGGGGTAGGCAAGTGGTAGCCATATGCTAAAGCTCTCAAGTGAATAAGCAGGGAAAGCAGCACAGCCAGAAAGCAAGTCTGAAAGCAGCTTCTTACCTGGTAGATAAGCTAGCAAAGTCTCCTCCATCTAGCAGCCTAATTTTGCAGAACAGAACCCCGTTCACAAAGGGGACTGCAGTCAGCTCTTCTAAAGTGAAACTTGTCTGAAATTTGAATTTCTTCTTCTTCATCAGGAAAGCCATGGGCAAATTCAGCGTGGAAAGCCCAAGAATTCCAAACAAGCTCAGGGAGGAGCAGCACAGAACACACACAGAGAAGCAGAGGAACGGCACCCCTTCCAGGAGCACAAGCAGGGAGTAAATTCCAGCTCAGTCACAACGATGGCCCAGCCTCAAATGCACAATTCTCTTCTCTTTGGTGGTCGGATCTGGCTGTGGGATCATCGCCACGGCAAGCTTCAGGTGAGGAGGAAGAGGTCAGATTAAATCTCTGCAACATCTCCAAGGGAAAAGGAAAGGAAAGAAGTCAGTCTCAGCTCCAGACCAGCAGGAGCTGTCCCAGTAAGAGGCTGCAGTGCTCTGTCTTCAGTACAACCCCTCCAGAAAGTGTCTCTTCTGGGAAGTCATCTTGGGTCGATGGAAAAGCCTTAGGTCTGTGGGCAGCAAATTCAGAGAGCTTCCAGTTGCTATCTCCTCCTCTTGTGAAACTCCTTGCTACAGGTCTTCGGGTCGGCCTTTGGGAGGGAAATGAGTAAATTAGTCCCAGCCAGCCTTGGGCTCCTCCTCCTCCTCCTATAAAACCTGTTTGGATGGGTAACATTCAGTCCAGGCTCATACCAGCCTTAGATGTATGGCCTCAATTAGTCTGGCCCAAACATCCTCTTTCCCCTTTTTGCCCAGAGCAAGCTTGTTGTCATATCCCTTGTAATTTCTGTTTTGCAAAAGAGCTAACAAAAAACTGCTGTATTTTCACCCACCATGTTTAGAAGCAGTTTACAGAGCAAGATCCATCCAACACAAGCAAGCAAAGGCACCTCAAGAAATGCAAAAATCTGCTTCTTTTCTGTTTTTCCCACCAGCCCTAAGTGTTAGCACCTGTATCTTATAAATGGAGAACGCAGCACAGAGGGGGGGGGGGAAAAAAAGGCAGTCTNGGGGGGGGGGGAAAAGGCAGTCTGCTCCAGATTACACGGCATAACAACCGAATCAGGTCATCTGGCTGCCTAATGGCCAGGCCCACCAAGCACTCTGCCTTGCCCCTGCACACCAGGTCTGCACCAAGCTGTGCCCCACACAGCTCGGTTCTGGGGCTGGAGATAGATGGTCACTCCATGACACATTTAATCCAGACTGAAGCCAGGGAGGCCAAGAAGGACGAGGTTTGAACACCAGAGCAGTAAACAATCCTCCCCGATACTGGGAATTAAGGAGTGCAAACCAGCGCAGGGAAAGCCCCGGTGCTGGCAGGGCCGTGCAGCTGGACCCCCCCCTGCCACCCGGGCACCTCCACAAGGGGTGTCCTGGGACCACCCCGAAGCAGAGCGAGGGGCAGATGGTGCCCACCAGAGCCCACCCTGCCCTCCCTGCACCCAGGGCTCAGCCCACCCTCTGGGGGCTGCCGTGAGGTCGCAGCCGGTCCCCGGGCAGCCCTGGGCCATGCCCTGAGCTGTGCTCAGGTCTCAGCTCGCTTTCCCAGCCAGGCACTGATGGGTGGACAGGTCTCAGGCTGCTTCCCAGCCCTGTGAACCCACACAGGGAGCTGCTGCCGGCTCTCAGCCCCGCTGCCAGCCCCAGGGGCCACGGCCGGGTCGCAGCCCAGCTCTGGCCCCCCGAACCCCGCACGGAGCTGCGGCCAAGGGCTCAGCCCCCCTCACAGCCCGCAGCGGGCTTCAAACAGGTCCCAACCTCCCTCCCAACCCCAGAAAGAACGAGACGACTTGCGGGAGATCTCAACCCGCTTCCCGATCCCTTCCACCGACCTGCGGTTCGGTCGCGGTTCGGTCCCGGTCCCAGCCCGGTCCCTGCTCCTGCCTTCTCCTGGCACCGCCGCCGCTGCTCCCCGCCACAGCCGCCTCTGCTAGCTGCTACGCCAACTGCGGCCGCTACGCCAACAGCGCAGGCAGCCGCCAGGCAGAGCAACGCCACCCCCGCGCTTCGAGAATACCAACCCGAGACTGCGTAACCACCCCCCACCGCCCCCCTCCCGGGAGACGGGGGAGGGGAAGGGAGCACGGAGCGGCGCCTCCCGATTGGACAATCAGCGCAGAGGAGGGCCCCGAAGAGAAGGATTTTAATTGGTTACTCCGGTACGGGGAGGGGAAATAAGCGCGGTGATTGGAGCCGCCACCTGTCGCTTTGGGCAAGGCCCGCCCCCTGGCTGCGGGGGTGGGCGGGAAGCGGGGCGACTGCGGTGGTCGCGGGGTCGCCTCAGCGGGGAGGGAGCGCGGCCGTGCCCGGGCGGTTGGGGGGCTGGCGGGGTGTCCCCTGGGCCTTCCCGCTCCCCCCTCGAATGTCCCACAGACTCTCCCCAGGCCGAGCATCCCCAGCTAGCACTGGAGTGTGGGGAGCTGGAGGGGTCGGCAGGCCTGGGGCCCCGCAGTCCGAGTGTCCCTGTTGGGCTGAGGGGATGGCAGCGGCAGCGCTGACAGACGTGGTGCCTCTGAGTCCTCGGTGCTGCCTGTCTTCCCCCTGTCCGTGTCCCGGAGTGGCTCCTGGTGCCAGCCCTTCCCACTCGCTGCTCTCCAGGCAGCGCTGCCTCGAATGCAGCGGTGTGGTCACCCCGTCCTCACCCTGTGGCTCGGGTACCACAGAGCTGTCCCTGGGTCAGGCTGACCGGCAGCACCTGGGCTGGCTGGGCCGGGCCGGGGCGGGGAGGGAGGCCCTGGCACCACACAGCCCTGCGGGCAGGGCCAGGGGCTGAAGTCTCACCCTCCGTGTGAGAGATGGAGAGATGTGGCAACCAGTTGAATACATCAGCATCAAAATGGCTCCCTCCTGTTATTATGGGCTGCTGCCGTGCCCTGTGCTGTGTGGCTGGGATCCCTGGTCAGGCAGGATTCCATCGTTTAGGGCAAGCAGAACAAAACATCTCTCCTTGTCCTCAAGCTGTCTGCTGTCATCAACATGATTTGCCTATTTTTTTTTTAAAGTTAGGGATGTGCTGAGGAGTCTCTGTGGCACAGAAGTTGAGGCTCATGTGAGTGGGACTTTTCCCAAGGCTGATTTGCATGTCTGGTAAAGCTTGGATGAAAGCCTGGAAGTCCTTCTCTCTTTGCCAGGCTTTGATGCCCAGACTCCTTGCCTTTAATCTTTGCCATTTATGCAGACAAAATCAGAGCTATCAAATAAGTCTACCATAATTTGAGTCTTAAAAAAAAACCAACAGACCTTCTAGGTAAAGTACACAGCAACTTACTTGGACAAAAATTAAAAACTGGAGTAAGCCAAATGTGGTGTTATGATTCTTGTTTACCAGGTTAAGCAGATACACAGACTTGGGGCTGGGAAAACATTTTCTATTGGCACAGTGAAACCATTGCAGAAGAAACCAGTCTCCCCATACAGCAGGGTCTGTGGGGGCTGCTTTTAGAGGAAGGGCTTGGATTGTTCCACCAGTGCATATCTGGTGTTTTTAAGGCCTCAAGACATCACTACAAATGGGCTGTTATTTTTTGGGTTTTTTTGCTTTGTGTTTCTTAGTTTTTGGGGAAAGAGCTCAGCCTGCTAAATATTTAATATTTTCCAAGCAGGGATGCTGGAAGCATCTGAAGAGTCAGTCCAGCCCAGTCCCTCACACTTCCCATTCCCTGCGTGTACCGCTAGCAGATGTGTTGATCTTTCACTTCCATCACTAGGTAAAGGACAAACCATCTCACTGTTTGTGGTGTGGGAGGAGGCCATGTGTTATCTGGGATGATTCACTCTGATAAATAACCTCCTGGGAGGACTTCTCTTGTTTATAGCAACAGCCCCAAATGCTGAAGTTGACAGAGATCTTAAACCTTGCTGTTCTCACGCATATTTACTCTGCAGTTTTATCAGAAGCATCTTTTGAAAACCTCAGTGTTTTTATAATTAATTGAATAATGTGACTGATGTTAAAAATAAATGGATCTGGAAAAATTCCCAGTGAGCTGCTGAACAGTGTGTAATATAGCAACCGTAGCTGGATTCTCAGGGGTATGTATATTTTCCTAACAAACACAGTCTCATGACTTAGAGATTAAATCTTTATTAGTTCAAAATTCACACTGTTGATTTTTCTCTGTTTATGCTGCATAATTGTTTCTGGCCAAATTCACATTTTTTAAAGGGACAGTGCTCCTCCAGACCTGTGCCTCTGCTGATCCCAGCCTGGGTGAGTGAGTCTGAGCCCCACACAGGCACCACAGAGGGGATGTGATGTCTCTGTCCATCCACCACCCTGCTGGCTTTGTGTTATTTTCCAGCTCAGGTCCAAGCTGTTCACAGAGGGGCTGTGTCTCTGATGCTCTAATGCTTTAATTTCTCCTCAGAGAGTAGAAATCTCCTCAGCCCTGCTGTGCCCACCTCACCTCTGCCCTGTGAACCTCAGTCATGTCCCTGCCCTGTGCTCTCCCTGATCTGAGCCTTTCCTCATGCTGCTCCCCAATGCCGCCACCACTTCCTCAACTTTTGCTGGCTCAGGGTATTTTTTTAGCATTTGGGGGTGATTTATCTGTTTGAGCTCTGCAGCCAAGTCTGGGCCTCACCTCTGCTGCCACAGGAGGTGCATCTGGCCAGCCAGGGGCTGGGATCTCTTTTCTGCTCTCCTGCTGGTGAGCAGGAACAAGGTGGCTTTGCCTTGCCTTGCCTTGCCTGCCTCCTCCCTCCCCACTTTGAGGCTGAAATAAAGCAGCAGGGAAGAAATAAGGGAAGATAAATTCAGAAGGGACAAAACTCAGTCAGGTGGAGTCTGTAATGTGTTTGGGGAGCCATCAAATCTTATCCCTTACCTCATGGGAATCCCAGATACATGAGCAAGGCATCAAACTCCACCATCAGCATCTTCCTCTGGAAAACATCACCATGCTCATCCATTTGTCCCAGCAGCCAAACAATTAAAATTTAAAAACTAAATTATACACATTGCTGCAACAGTGTAAACACATTAATGGCTCTGCTGCTGGATCTGTAACCTCTGCCATAACAGCTTTAATGAGACTTCAGCCTCATTATCCAAAAAGAAGAGATTATCACATGATGCTTTATGCTGTAAAAATGCTCATGGTGCCAGTGCACAGGCACCTGCACAGGGGTTGTGGACCAGGAACCCACGGCAGCTCCCCCAGAGCTGGGGAACTCCTGAAATGAGGAGGGGGTGCAGCCCCCAGGGCAGGACTCTGCAGTGCTGTGAGCCCTGTGAGGGGAACAGCCTCCTGTCCCCATCCCACGGGATTATCCTACAGGATGGAGTTATTCCAAGCTTGCATCTTCTCAGGTTGATTTAATAACAGGCTAGGAGCTCTACTTTGATCTGCTTGTGTGTTTCACTAGGTCTGTATTCAGCCAAACTCACCATCACCAAGGCCAGAACTGTATCACCTCCTGTGCCAGGCTGGGTTTCCTGTTGGAACTGCACAGGACACACCTGCCTGGTGGGCTTCTGACCTGCCAGGATTGGGAATCCTATAATGGAAAGAGACAAAGGGAGTAAAGGAATCTGGAGCTGGTGGATTCCTTTCCCCAGACATGCAGCCAGACCTGAAAATCCAGGTGCTTGGCTTTTTTTGTTTGTTTACTGGTTTCCATATCTGCTCCAGTGTGTCCTGGGAATGTGCAGCAGGACTGTGTTTCTTTCCAGGAGGCTTATCAGTGGAACGGGAGCTGGTTTGTCCTTTCCAAAACCTGCAGACTGGAACCCACTTTGCCTGGAGGCTTGTTGTGTTTATTAAGCATTATCCTGTGTCTGTATCCCCTTCAGTGCTCTCTGGGACAGGGGACTTGCTGGCTGTGGGCTCTCCCACTGGCTCTCTGCTTCTGGCTGCAGCTCCACAAATGCTGCTGCTGCCCCAGATGAAGCAGAAATGTATGTATCTTGTGGTTCCAACTTGACACAGCAGCCTCTAATTTGGGATCCTGTGTGGCAGAGGCAACAGAAATTGTCCCTACTGGGGCTGGGTTCCTGCCTGGGGTTGATCACCACGTAGGGCTGGGACCCAAGGGCTGGTGAGCCCGGGTTGCATGTGATGTGGACTTCATTCCTGCTCCCCAAACACAGCCTGAAAGCTCTGCTGGTGATTTGTCTGAAGCTTCTTGTCAGACGCTTTAAAAAAAGATAAAGAACTATCAATGCTTCCATTTTCATACTGAACAGGCCACACTTGTGCTGACAGTACCTGCTGGCAAGCACCTCCCAGGTGGCAACAGGAAAAAACCTGCACAAAACCCCAGAAGAAAGATTTATCAAAACAGACCTGACAAACTCTAAAAACACGCTGGAGGAGGTGATTTGGGTGAGCACAGAGGTGATACCACACTTTGCCTTGGTGGGACCCACTCCCAGAGCTGAGATGGAGCTGTGGCAGAGCAGGGTACTTGTGGGATGCTGATTTATTTCTGTGCCTTCTAAAAATCATAAAACCAGTCCCTTTGCTTAAAGTTTATTTAAATGTTTATTTATTTTTTTTAAAGTTATGCCTGCCAGCTTGGCTCTGCAGTGAACTCACCCCAAAGAGATCCGTGAGCTCCTGACACCTCCATGTGCTCTGCCCATGTGTGTGGGAAGCAGAGGGACCTGGTTGGCATTCCCAAGCACCCTGACTTTTCAAGGGGTGTTGGTGTTCCTCATTGCTGAGCTGTGCCCATTGCATTTCTTCCTCTCTGGGCTCTCAGTCTAGAAAATATTAATCTGTGAGAGAAGCAAGCAGGAACAGCAAAGGTCTGGATGACAAGGGTCTTTCCTGGGACCACCCTGCCAGGGCTGGACACTGCTGCAGCCCAGGATCCCCACGCCTTGCCCCGTTGTGCAGTGCCATCTCCTGGAAGGCTGTGCCTGAGCTGCACACATCACAACCAGAGCTTTCTTCCTGAAGCATCTTGGCAGCTGCCACTACTTGCTGCTGAGCTCATTTCTGATGCACCAACTCTCCCACCGAGACTTTCTTTCTTCTCTCAGGTATGAGGGATGCTGCTTGGTACCCAGCCACTCACCCTCACCTCTCAGGTACCCTGCAACAGAACATCCACCCATGGCTCTTTCCTGCTGCAGATGCTGAATACCAGTCACTGGGTACAAAAAGAACAGCTGAGGAGCACAAATGAACATCTACAGATGTTTCTCCTCAGCTTACGTTCTGCTTGGGGACCCCTTCCCTCTAAGTGCCCTGTTTACCTGTTTTTGACTTAAGGGACACTTTTTTTCTCTCCTTCCCCAAATTTGATGACCTCATTGGAAGCAATAGCCAGGCCCCTCATCATAGTGCTCACCCTGTATTTAAAATATTGCTATATCTTTTTTTTAATGAGGGAAAAACGCACACACGGAACTGGCACCTGAATGCTGCTGCCTTGAGTAAACTCTATATTTATCCTGAAAAGACAAGAAAAATGGGTGGTTCAAGGGCAACACCTTTACTCCTATGAAGCAGTAACACAGCTTGGGCTTAGTCACTGAAAAAAAATGCACACTGCAATTTACAGCCAAAGACTGGTGCTTCAGCCATCACTCCAGACCATTGTGGCACCTCCTGAGCACTTGGGAGATGAATACAGCTCAGTAACCCAGCACAGCCAGTTAATAACTGGTGCTCCAAGGTAAGGCTGTAAAAGCTGTGATTTGAAAAAATGACCATAATTATGTAAATACAAGGCCACAAAGTTCACAAACAAGAGAAAAAGCTGCCATGACACGTGGCTGCTCACAGCTTTCTGTGGCCTCTTCTCAGCCAGGATTTTATGTGGTCCTGAACTCATTCCCACCCTGGAACCTGCTGATGAATGGCAACAACCTCTTTACCAAAAACATATTTTTTTTATTAAAATTCATATTTGTAAAGGAGAGATTGTTACAGAAATGAGGTAAACCAAAACATATGACATAGTTCTCACTTTAAAAATAAATTTCAGTTGCGCAGTTGGTTTAATTCCATGAAGTCTGAGAGGAAGAGTCAGGTGAGGGTCACTGACGTGGCAAGCAGCTGGGCACAGCGAGATGTGGCTGATGCTGCTCTGACTCAGACCTGGGGTGTCAGTGCTGAAGGGTCAGGAGCCTTCCAGGGGCTGAACCCTTCTTGCTGAGCTGTCCCTTTCTCCTCCATCAGACTTGCAGATGAGAGGAGATGAGTGAAGACCAGAGACAGGCAGGAGCAGCCTCTCCACCTGCTGCTCCAACAAAGGTCCCTTGTCAGCATCCCCCTCGTGAAAGGCTGGGTGAAGTTTTAATTTGATTGTGCAAATTCACTTTCTCATCAGTTGTTTCTCTCCACGGCTCAGCCCTGAAAGCAATTTCAGAGCAAGCAAATAGCAGCCCTGAAAAATGTCCATTTCCAAATCAAACCTGGCAAGCAACAAGCCCGTTACATGTGGCACATGTTGCAAGGTACAAGGAGAAGAATTATGCTTCCTTCTTTTTCTTTTTTTCTCCTGAAGTTTGCTTCCATGCACACACAAGTGGACCTTTCTTTCCATCTAAAAGTTTATGAAGTTACTGCCAGCCTGTGAGACACATTCAGCATCCTGTGAAATGAAGCTTTCTCAGCCTGAACACCTGAAGGGAGAGAGAAGTGGCTACAAATGGTGTTTTACCCTGTACAAAAATAAGAAAATAGTGAGGTGACCCTCAGCCCTGTCTCAGAATGCCCCCAGAAGCCAGCTAGCAAACTGACAAAGAACAGCCATGCTTGCTCCCAGCTCCTAACAAGAACAGAACAAACATCACCCCCAGCAGCACAACCAAGAACTGCTCCAAAATTCACCCAACCAGCAGCTTCCAAACTCCCTAGTGTTGGGGGATGCAGGTATTAGAGAGGTGACAAACTATGCAGATGAGACAGGGGTGGAGTTTCACCTGCTACACCCAACTGAAACTCATCTAGGCCCTTGTGCATTGCCTACACAGAGACAGGCAACACCCTGCTCCTGATCCGTATCCCAGGAGAGCATCTGATAGCAAAGACATTAAATTTTCATCACATCTGCCAAGTTTGTAGTGAAATTTCATGACTGCACGCAGACTGAGCACTGTTTTAATCCCATTTATATCCTCAGGGGATGTGATTGGGATTTCAACTGTGTGTAGGTTTGGTGCTGGTCTGTGTGGGCTGGATGTCCAGATCCACGAGCAGGATCTGTACTTGTTGCAGAGAGAAGGTTTTACCAGGTCTGGTGCCACGTTTCCAGTAAATGCTTTCAGCAAGAGCCAGAAATGCATTCACTGCTGTGCACGAGGGTCTGGGATAACTGTACCTTGGCAGATGCAGGACTGTGATATCACAATGAGACTCACCAGTTTAGAAGTCAGTTAAAGGCTATAGATCTTGAGAGAGGGAGAGTTGTCATACTTGGGAGAGTTTTTTCCACACAGAAATAAAAAAATAACTGTCTCTTTTATATATATATATATATATAAATCTATTATTTGAGGAACTAAAGCAACCAATGTTAAGTTCCTGTCTTATTATACATCCTGCTATGGCTCTGTACGACGAGTCTGAAAAGGCAGATTAGCATGAGATTAGCAGAGAAAAAAAGCAGTTTGGGCTCAGCAAGACTCCAAGGCAAGCTGCTTCACATTGACCAGAGCTAGCACCCCTGACTCCCACTGTCCACCAGCAGCACAGGCAGTGTTTTTCCCCCGAGAGAGAGAGACATCCACACCCTTCCTTTCACTGGATCATGCCATCCTGCTGCCCTGTCTGGCTGGGGTCAGCAGTGACTGATGGACTGGGCGTGTTGCTCTGCAGAAACCGACGGAAATCCTTAATCATGGGGCGCAGGACCTGGATGAGGGCGCTGAGCGCCGCCTGCGTCCCCTCCATGGCCTGTGCCTGTCTCTCCTGGGCACACGCCTGCACCTCCTGGGAGCGGCGGATCATCTGGAGCAAATCGTTCTGCTGCTCCAGGTGCTGGGCAATCTCCTTCACGTGCAAGTTGGTGACTCGTTGCTCCTGCAGGAGTTTGGCTGAGTTGAGGGCAATGCGGCTCTTCAGCTCCTGGGGCTTGGCAGCCACCTCGTGCTGATGGGCCATCATCTCCAGGGGGGCTTCGGCGGTGACCGCGCTGGGGGCTTCGGTGGTGCAGTACTCCACCACTCCATCCTCCAGGCTGTGGTAAGTTGTCTCTGCTGGAACTGAGGACAAAGGGCAGAAAGGGGGGTAAGAAGGAGCTGCAACAGCGTTTTTATCTGCATGGCTATTCAAGGGGTATCAGAGGAATACTGCCTGCTCAGTGAGATAACACACAATGAGCTGCACTGCACAAAATGACCCAGTTAAACCCACTCCACCCACACTCCAGCTTCCTTCTAGACTATACAGTCCAAAGGAATTGGGCATGCCTTATCTGTCCAGACAAAATAATGTCTCAAACTCCAGCTCAGAACAATCTTTCCAAGTGGCATTAACCAACTTACATAAGGGCAAAGACAATACCCAGAATGGCACTTGTCAGAAGGACAGCTGCTCTTCGGGGTAGAATGGAAGATTCAGCCTTGGAGATGTTTTATTCCCCCCTGCTTTGGTCCCCAGAGAGGGGGACTAAACAACCCCCAAGGTGCAAAGGATACAGGCTTCCCTTGTTCTTATGACTGAGCCCAGCTACCAGAGCTGACTGACACCTGCATGTCATGCAGCCAGTCCTGCACAGCACGAGGACACGTGGGGAATGGCATTTTCATTACAGACACACAGAGGAGGTCTTTTTGCTGGAGCTTTCCTGCACAGGGCTCTGGACCTCCTCACAGGGGGGCGGAGAGCCCAGACCCCCCATATGACCTTCCAAATTCAGCACAGAGCATCTTCAGCAGGTGCAGCACTCACTCTGGGTCAGGGTGACGGTGGTGGCTGATGCAGTGATGGGGATCTCGGTCCCGTCACCTGCAGTGCAGTCCCCACTGGGCAAACTGATGATGGTGGCTTCCCCCAGGAGGTTGCAGATGCGTTGCTGCATGGGGGTGAGGATAACCGGGGCCGTTGCACCCCCCGTTGGGTCTTCACTCTCCGGCCCGTTGCCGGTGCCGTTCTGGCTCTCGCCTCCCCCTTCCATGGCAGCCCGGACCTGGGCCACTTTCCGTCGCACCTCGGTCTTCAGGTCAGACCACTTCTTCTTCACCTCGGGCAGCTCCCGGTGGCAGGTGGCGACGGCGTTGACGCGGCGCAGGATGTCGTGCCAGGCGGCGGCCTTGGCGGCCAGGGGCACCCCCGCGTTGAAGTGGTTGATGAGGAGGTGCTTGCCTCGCTCCAGCTCCTCCACGATGATCTCCACCTCCCGCTCCGAGAAGTTCATCTTCCGCTTCTTGGCTGGGGGCGCCGGGGGGGACGCCATGGCCATGAGAGGGGGATGGAGGGGGATGCTCTGAGGGGGGGGAGACCTGCAGGCCAAGGGGGTCCGGCCGGGCCCAGGGGGGGCCTGGGGGAGGCTGGGCAGGGCCGAGGGGCGGCAGGGCCCCCCAGGCCTGCTCACCCCCGGGACCGGGGACAACAGGGGGGCCCCGCGGCCCCTCAGGGCCCGGAGGATTCCTTCCCCCCCTGCTCCCCCCTTGATACCGCCAACGATACGCAAATTGCGTACCGCAGCCACCCAGCAAGCCCCGCTCAACGGCCTCCGCCCTGCGACACTGGCGTAATGGCTTCCAGAATCAGCCCCCTTTCCCGCCTCGCCTGATTGGGCAGCGCGCCTGTCCGTCAGGCATAAGTCCCGCCTCCCGCGGGCGGTGCCGTGCTGTGATTGGCCATCCTCCTCTGCCCGTCCCGCCTCCCCGCTGGTCCCAGGCCACTGGGCCTGCGTCAGGCCCAGCCCCTCGGTTTCCCCGCTCCGCTCCCATTGGGTGTTTCTCCCGCCCGTGACCTCGGAGAGCCCCGGGCTTTGGACGCTACCGGATCCGAGCCACGTCCGTCAAGCTCAAAGTGCCTTCGCTCCACGATCTGATTGGAGGAGGTGCAGCTTTATCCCCGCCTCCCCCAAGGCCTTAACCAATGGAATTGTGTCCAGGCCCTGGTCCCGCTCCCTCCGGACTCGCTGATTGGTGCAGACCAAACCGTCCCCTCTGACGTTGGCGCCCGCCCTCCTCGCGGCAGCGCGCGGGGGCCGGGGGCGTGGGCGTGGGCGTGGCGTCAGCGGGGACGGTTTGGTATGCACCAATCNGGGCTCCCGGCGCGGCCCCCGGCTCAGGGGCGGAGGGCGGCGGGAGCAGCAGCAGCAGCAGCGGGAGCAGCGGCGGGAGCGTGGGCTCCTGCGGGCGGGCTCTGTGCGAGGCCTCCGAACAGGACCGGCGGCTCCGCGCCCTCTTCCAGAAGCTCGACGTGAACCGCGACGGCGCGCTCTGCATCCACGATCTGGCCGAAGGTCTGGGCCGCCTGGGGCTGCACCGAACCGAGCTGGATCTGCTGGTGAGGGGCAGGGGGCGGCCGGGCCGGGCTCCAGACTCGGCTTCCTGGGGTGAGGGAGGGTCCTGCCGCCCCCTCCACTCTCCTCCATCCCCGTCTCTGCTCCGCAGCGCTGCTCCGGCTCCCGGTTCCGTACCGCGGGGCTCGCCCTGCCCGGGATCTGGGCTTTGCGGACCCGTTAAGGGTGTGTGGGCCGGGGGAGGAGACCCGGCAGGTTGGTGGTGGCAGCAGGCGGCTGTGGGTGCCACGGCGGATCCGCCCCGTGGGGCATTTTGGGGGGGGGTGTGGGGGTTCCCCGGCAGCATCCCCGCTGACTGCACCCGGGGGATCCGCATGTTCACACCTGTGGGCACGCACGGTATAAACTGGGGAAATCTGAGACCGAAAACTTGTGTCTTAGACAAGAAGAAGCGTAAAAAAAAAACAAACAAAAATCCTCTTCCTGCAGGTGAAGGGTGAGGAATCGTGTTGCTTACTGACACTTGTAGAAGGTTTTTTGGAAGGAAGAGGCGCTGGGAGGCTGGCAGGCAGTGTCATGTTATGGCATTTCCTCACATGAGCCTGTTGAGCACCGGGGTGCTGCTCAGTTTCCTTGCCCAAGATGGTTTATGTAATTTTTTTTTTTTTTTTTTTTTTTTAAGGGCTTTGAAATATCTTCAACTGTAGGAAGGCAGCATCTGTGCAGATTGCACGTGGAGTCTGAAGCAGCTCATGGGCTTCCTGCTGCAGCCCTGGGAGCTGTGCTCAGGCTCTCTGTGGTGCTGTGATGCTGCTCTCTGTGTGACTTCAATTAGTGCAATTTACATCCGTAATGGGCTTGTCCTCAGTGCAGAGCTTGTCCCTGCCTGGTATTTACAAGCAGTCACTGGTGGTTTTTGTGCAGGGCTGTAAGAAGCTGAGTGCCCTGGGAGGATGGCAGATCAAGAGGTGGGTGCAGTCAGGGATGTGCCAGGTGCCATCTCGGGCCTGCAGGAGGGGAGAAGAGTTTAAGGAAACTTCTAAATCACTGACAAGACATCTGCTTCAAGTGGCAGTTCTTCCTGTGTCCCTGTTCTGGGAGTGGTGCCCCAGTTTGAGTGATCTGATGACATGTATCTCCCCTTTCCAGAGCTGCTGCTTCCTTTCTTTGATTCTCCACTATCTTCATTTCTTCTGTTGCTTTTTGGTTGGCATCTTCCTTGCTGCTTTAGAGGATGATGTCAGTGAGGATCTTGTGAGGGGTTTAGTTGTGCTGTTTCTAAAAATAACCTCAGTGCCATGGTGATTTCCTGCAGTGTGCATTTGGGGACTGAAACCTGATCCTACCCTGTAAATCACCTGTGCATGCCCTGGGCAATGCTGACCTGCTGCCACCCCTGGGTGCTGAATTCTTTACCTCTGGCTGAATTCCCTTGCCCACCAGAATGTTCTGTGCTTACACCTGCATGCCTGTCTCCATTTGCATTCCCTTTTCTTCCCAGGCATGTTACTCAATCCAGCCTGATGCTCTCTGCAGAAGGAGGATGCACTGTGAAACAAAATGCATTTTCACTTCCCAGCAGTTTCTTTGCTCACCACGCTGAGGGAGCAGCCAGGAGGAACCATTCTGCAGGGCCTGGAACTGTTCTGCTGGAGGGAAGTACTGTCTGAATGCTGCTTAACAATCCTGTTGTCTTTCTGCTGAGGCCTTTGTCTGTCAGTATTGTTTCTTGACCCCTTGCTTCCTCTTCCTTCTCTTCCTCCATGCAGGAAGCTGCTGGTTGGATGAATGGGCTCTGAGAAGCATTGTTGGTGTTGCAGAGCATCCCCTTCAGCAGTGCCCAAAGTGCCCGTTCAGAACGAGGATGCAGAGTTCAAAAACTCTTGAAACAGCCCTTTGAGAGCTGGCTGGAAATTTCTGCATTGTGTCATTTTTAGGAAAACCAAATAAACTTCCTGTTTCCCAGGCAGTTCTATTAATAATTTTCTTTTTTCTGCCCCATCCTTGGCTATTAGTGGCATCTTGATGTTGGGGATAACTGATGTGAAGTCACACTGGAGAAAAGTGTCAAGATGAAAACATTTCTGATGTATTGGACATGGTGTTTGGCAGCTGATTGAGGCATAAATCACGTGGATTGCTTGCAATTAGTAAATTACTTGGTAACTCTTTTGTTTTTCCTTCCATGTAACAGTACACTTGATATGGGTGTTGCCTTCTAAAGTCTGGGAGACAGATGGAGAAAATCTGAATGCTGATAATGTGAGGTTATCTCCAGTGTGAGCTGTGAGCTGCTGATCTCCCTGCTTCAGTGGGCTAAAAGCCCTTGTGGTAACAATAATAGTTTTGGGCTGCAAATTGAAAAGAAAATAGTCAATATATTGGCTCCTTCAGTGCTTGGGAGTCCTCACTGAGATAAAACCCTTCGTAGAATTCTTGGAAAACTGCTGCCTCCTGTTCTAGAGGTGGCCTTCCACGGGGGGGTGAGAGAAGAAATTGTCCTCAGATGTCCTTTGAGGTGGAATTTGCTTACATAAATGGTGCATTTTTTTAAACCCATGCTGTTGTCTTTAAAGCATTTGAGGAGTACAGTGTGCCAGATCAGTCAGCCTGTCCAGGAAACACTTGTTTGTGCAGGCTAGCATGAAGCAATTCACATACTTCACTTTGCTTGAGCAGTAAAGTGGTAACCACGTGAAGAACTCTTCAGGGCTTTCTTGTTCTACTCTGTGAAGGGACAGGCTTGTACTGGGCCATTACACCTACCACTGGAACAGTCCATCTCCTGTTAATGCTGCTTTCTTGCTTCTCTATTAAAATACTGATACAGACTTGGGGGAGCATCAGTTCCCATGCTGCTGAAACCACACATTTATTTTCACCTGGTATCTCCTCTTTCCATCTCCAAGTTCTCAGTGTCCAAGCTCCCACACGAGTTTTTCACTTTTCAGGTGTGTCAGGGAAGCATAACTGCACTGCTGCAGCCAGGCTCTTTGCTTCAAGCTTTTCCTCTGCATGCCTCTGCTCTTTAACTGCATGTCTCAGCCTCTTCCAGCTGCTGGAGAACACTGCATCTGTGCTGTTCTGGGACAGCTGGTAAGTGAGCTCTGTAGCAGGTGACTCCATGGATGGATTGAGAAACACTTTCTCTGGTAACTGCAGTCAGAAAAAGGTTTAATCATATTTCTGATCAATACTTTATCTTCTCTCATGACATACTTGAATTCTTCCTTTCAGGCTCTTTATTTCTGTAACTATTTTTCTCTCCCATACTTCTGAATACTCTGCACTGTACTGTGTGTAAGGTGCTATAATCTCATTACCTTTAATGGGCAGAGGAAGCAGGGAATCTTTTCTGTGTGATGCATTCACCTTTTTTCTACTCAGGGTCATCTGGTAAAGGAGCACCTGAGTTTTCATTGTTTATGATAAGAAGTTATTTCAGAAGTTTGTTTATGATAATAAGAGCAAAATTCTAATAGTGTTCTGTAATCTATCCGAATTATCACTCCAAACTGTACCCATTTAGATAGAACATCTTTATGGTTTGTGTCTCTGGAATCCTGCTGGGGCAGTTGTGGAGCTTTTAGCCAGGTCTTTGTAAGTCATCATGAGGTGTTGAGCAAGGCTTTCAGCCCTATCAAACAAATAAAGCAATGTTACAGTGTGAAATTCCAGTTGGTACCCTTCCTTCTGTTGAAAGGCATTTTCCAACAGCTTCTCAACCACCAACATCCTGACTAATCCCAAGGAACAAACTCGGATACTCTGAACCAGTTTAACACAAGGTGATACTGCTTTCAAGAACAAGTTAAATATGCATGTATGTATAATGTGTGTTAAACTAGCCAGCAAAAAAGACAGAATTTGGTGAGCAGTGGAGGCCTGTTCTTGCATAGTTTGACAAAGGCCCTGTTCTCATGCACTTGGGAAACCTGGGGCAGGAGCAGGGCTGCAGGTCAGTGATTTAGTTGTAGAAAAAGCCTTTAAACCTGTCAGGAGTGGGTGAGTTGGTGTGAATTCTGTTTGGTTGTCTTCTCTGACTTAGGCACCCAAATGAACTCTTTGTCAGTCAAATGAGTTCCTGAAAGCTGCTGCAAAGGCTTTGGGAAGAAACACAAGGCCTGGCTTTGGCAGAAGCAGACTTCTCAGTGGAGTGTTGGTTATTAATAGACTTGGCCAGCAGCCTCCTGGAGGGAGAGCTTTGCTGGGCTGGAGGGTGTGCTGTGACAGGGAATGGCAGGGCTGGCACAGTGGCTGCTCCTGTGTCATTGCCTGGACCCAGGGGTGATACAGAGAGGGATGCTGGAGCCTGGGGAATCTTGCACCATGGTGGTGAACACCTTGACTCAGACTTGGTCTCTGGTTGTCAGACATCTCTGAGTGTGAGAAATGCTTTGAGTTGGCCAGGCATGTCCAGTGTGTTCAGAGGGGTAGATTAGAAGTGATAGGTGCAAATATCTACAAGAGAGACTCACTCCTGCAGAAGTTTACCTTGTACATAAACAAACCACTGTGGATTAGGCAAGCATGGCTTTGTGTTCATGTACATAAAGGGCCTGGTATATGACTCTTGAGAGATGCAGTCTTGGGATGTTTACCCAGGATTGATTTCTGTACAGCAAACTGGAGCAGCCTAGTGGCTGTAGGGTTTGTTCAGCTACAAGTGTTGTCCTGTTTGCAGTGATAATGACACTGCCTGACCTTTGTGAGATGGAACTTCAGCTCCAGCATATCAATTTTAAATGTCAACATTGTTAAGAGTCTTTCTGGGAGAAGGGCATCCTGCATGTCACTGGCATGGTCTGGCAGTGTTATGTTTCCTGCAGGATGGTGCAAATTCTGAGCTCTGCAGTGAAGTGAATGCCTGCAGGATCCCCAGAGCCCGAGTGAAATGAAGCAAAACAATGATCCAAAGCAACTGGTGGATGGAATATGCACTGGAGTTTTGGTCTTTCCACACATGTTCTGTGCAGTGTCATTTAATGACTGGGGTTAGAGCAGTGGAAAATGTCCCTCCATCCTCATCTGCATTAGATTAGTACTCAGATTACTGAAATAAAGACAGGTAAAACCCCAAACAATACAAAACTTCAGTAAACTTACTGCTTCTCTTAATTTTTTTAAGAAACAAAAAAGAAGACAAAACCAGTGATGAATTTGGCTGAGTAGTGAGCAGAACCCTTAAATGGTTGTCAAATGATAAAATGACATCAAAGTCATAATTAGGGCTTGGTCTCCTTTCTGGAGCCCTACAAAGCAGTGATGCTGCAGTTCTGTGCTCTGTTGCATGTATTACAAAATTGTTGTTTTTTTTTTTTTTTTTTTTTTGTCTTTCAGACCTACTTGTAGGGAATGGTAAATGAGTCTTTGTTCTTGTTCATGTCCTGTTGCTATATTTGTCCCTCTGAATGTGGGACATGAGCACACTTTAATGACTGCCCAGACTTTGTCTGGGATGAAGTGTAGCTGTGATCCCTAGAAAGGCAGCAGAGATGTCTTCATTTCTGAGCTGTGTGCAGGCTGGGGGGGGGTTCTGGCAGTTGGAGCAGCTGCAGAATTCTGCTGTAAGAGAAATTGCTGAAATTTTTAGATCATGAGTTGCTTGGAAAGGCAAAGCTGTTTGGTATGTGAACCTACATCATTTAGCCTCAGGAGAAGAGGGGCTGTGTAAGAGCAAGCCTGGGCCTGGGATGCTGGAGTTTCTCACAAGATCTTCTCCTGGTTAACTTTCCAGTGCAGCCAGAAGCTGCCTTCTAAATTTTTGAGTAGTAAGGATGCCCTTGGTCAATCCCTGTTTATGATATGATATGACATGACCTCAGTGGAACTTGCTGTTCTGGGTTTTGGCTGTGTGTTCCTCCCTGGCCAGCTGGCTCTGTATTTGGCACTGGCTGTGGTTGCCTTAATACATCAACTGGAACAGCTAATAGCTTGTGCCAGGGTTCCTGGGTTTGTAGCATTCACTGAGCTATGCTGTGTCACCTTAATATATTAACACAGTTGAATGTCACTACACAGTTTAATTATTTAAGCAGCAGTGGCCCAAGAGGTTTAGAATCCCATGGCGTGGTGCAAGAAGCACTGGGCAGGGTTAACTTTGTCTTTCTGCACAGCGGGAAGTATTTAACGTTTTTATCTTTCAGAAATTAAATTCCAAAAGATAAGGGACAATGGATTCACGGTGGCTGGTCCCTGCTGGGCGGGCTGGGTGCTATCTTTGGGTGCCACGTGTGTAAGCAGTGCTCCTGGGGACCTCCCAAAAGGAGCTGTTGAGTCACTGCTTGGTTCCTGCGGGGTCAGCTCAGGAACTGGAGATGGTGACCCTGGTGACAGCTCTTCCTGAGCTGGAGGAGGAGAAGGGTCATTGCTCCCAGCACAGCTCGCTTCCCTCTGCCCTTCTTCCTTTTCACCCCTCCTCTTGCATTTTTTACACATTAGGTAGCTGTCTGGTGAGGAAGCTCACATTCTTTCTGGAAAACGTTGTGCATTTACTCAAAAGTCTCCTAGAAGCCACCTTGGAGCAGATGGGCTGGATCTGAATTTCTCCCCGGTGCTACCAGGCTGAAAAGAGCAAGTGCCTGTTTGAAAACCAGAGTTTCAGACTGAGCAGGTATTAAGATGTGGCCTGCATGGTGTGGCTGGAGAGGATACCAGATACTTGGGGTTTACAGCTTAAAACAGAACCTCCCTCTGGCAGCTCCCAGTATTGAGGAAAATACTGTTTTAATTAAGCAAAACACGTCACTTTCTTGCTCTTCCCTTTCTCCTTTGTCTCAGTTTGGGTGGATTACACGACTTTATTGTCAGTTTCCCCTCGGGCTGTCTAATACCCATCCATTTTGGTGGTGTAGGATCTGAGGGCAGCTGCCACAGGCGTCTGCTGTCCGCAGTGAGGGTGTGCTGGCCAGGAGCCAGCTTTCAGATCAGTCCTGGTGCTCTTCTGCCTTCAAAATCCTGGCTTTGGTTCATGGAAACAGCTGGAACTGGAGGGCTGACTGTCTCCTAATGAAGCCTGGGTCGAGAAAGCTGTTCCACTGTGACTGAGGTCTTTGTTTATGATTTCTAGAAAAAGTGAATTTTTGTTCCTCATGTATATATACATATTTTTTGTTCCTCCATCAAAACCTATTTCATGGTATTTATTGCATCTTTTCTTAGATGTGAATGATTTATTTGCTTTGTGGTGTTGTTGGTAGGTTAATACTTTGCTACAGAATCCCTCTAGGAGAGCAGTTCTCTTGCCTCCAGCTATAATCATCTTGCTGTTACTAGGTTTAGTATTCTGACCTAATAAAATTCCCCACTTGCTAAAAGAAGGGTGGTTTGTTTGGTGTTGGTCTTTGCTTGTTATTTTTTTTCCTAAATATGATTGGAGAAGTCTGTCTGTTCTCAAGGAGCTGTGTAGATGATTGCAGTGGTAGAATTCCTCTGAGGTTTCCTGTAGTGAGGACAAAGGCCAAGGAAGCATTGTTCAGTTTCTGCTTTGATTGAACCCTGGGCATGTAATTTCTTGCACTAATTATTGTTTTAGTACAGAACCTCTGCATGAGCAGAGTAACAGGGGGTGCAGTGCACACCACTGAAGCCCATACCATGCAAAGGAACTGTAAGGAATAGTGTCAGGGAAGGTCAGCTGGTTTATGGTTTGTTGTGTGTGGTGGCCCAGCACTAAGTGACCACTGAGGACAATTCCCAAGTGCCACTCAGGTGCTTTCCTTCTGTCCTGTGGCTCTGTGGGCTGTGACTCCAGTGCCCTCTCCACAGGCACTTCGGTTTTCTTGGATCCCAGCTGTGAGCAACCCCAACAGAAGGCTCTGATTTTTGGCTGGGTTCTTGAGGTTGTTGGAGGAGCACAGGAGCAAGGTAAGTGCAGAGCTGATGTGGATGTGGGGGGTGACCCCTTGTAGTGGCAGAAAGCTCCGGATCAGTTGCTGCTGTGGAACAACAGCCTCAGGCAAACACAAGCTGATGTCCCCAGTTCAGAAAATGTGCTTTGTTCCTCCTCTGGCTTGAGAGCTTAGAAGCTTTCAAATGCCATCTTAAAGGATGTGAATCACTGCGTTTTTGAAAGTCCTTTAACTTCTGTGCTTGTAGTTGTGATGACTGCCAGCAGCTCGGGGTGATCGAGGCATGACACAAATGCCTGAGCCTGGGGGGCAGGGCTCCCCCAAACCCCGGCCCTGTTGCTGTCACTGATTTTTTTTTTTTTTTTAATTATTTTTTTGTATGTGTCAAGTTTTAAAGTAAAAAAACCTGTTGCATAAGGTATGTAGACCTTAAACAGCATTTTTTTCTACTTAAGTAATTATAAAGTGTATTTGCAGAAGAATTCTTTTTTTAATGTGATGTCCTTGTCTCTCACTTTTTCCATTGCTGAGGTTGGATAAAGGAATTCAGCATTAGCAAGTTCCCAAGTATGATGTTTAGTGCTCTTCCCCTGAAATTTATTGGCAAATGGGCTACTTGCTGTCCTTCCCAGGTTTTGGGTTGTGTTTCCATATCTAGTATCTGTAAAACAGAAGTTTCCTACAGTCTGTCTCTCAAAATTTAAAGCCCTCTGCTCACTGTGGGCCTTGCTGTGGGTCGGGAGCCTTGGCTGATGGAAGCTGCGGCCTGTACTGAGTCTGCATGTTAAAAACCCCAAAAAACTGTTCTCTTGTGGCAAAGTCAGATTGTATTTTAGAAAGTGAGGCATGCAGTGCCCTCTGTCTGCAGATGCAAAAGGCCTCCAAGAATCTCGGGCTGTGTAGTGAGCTGCTGGTGCTCTAACGTGGGAAATGAGGCCTGGCTCTCCATCCCGTGGTGCCTGCCAGACGTGGGCTGCCCAGTTCCACCAGGGTGGGTTGGTTGATGCTTCTGGTGGTGCCCTGGTCAGGAGGTTGATAGCAATCAACCTGTGGCAGCAATGAGAAATGCGGTCTGTCTCGTAGAAATCCAGGACGTACCATGTTTTGTGCCGATATATTGGTATTTACTGGTAGCCCAGCTCTGCCCGATCCTACCCTTGACTGTGTGGTTAAAGGCTCCTTCAGCAGAGCCCATCCTGCCTCACTGATCACCAACAGCTTAACCACTGGGTGTTAGATCTTGCAGAGATGTGCCAGCGCCTTGTGCTGGAAGCCAAACGGTGGAAGCACAGCGCAGCACCCCAGAGCCGCTGTGGTGACGGATGAGGCCATAATGGGCCCGGGAGAGCGGCCACAGCTCGAGGTTAATTCACTCACGGCTGGGAAAAGCCGGCTCGGCTCCGCAGAACCATCTGCTGCCCCGACAAAGAGCTGCAACCGGCTCTATGCGCTCCTCCTGCCACAGCCCTGCTCTGCCCGGTTGCCCGCGGTAAGCGTGGCCGGTACCGGTGATGGGTGAGGCGGCCCTGCGGGTATGCCGGGTCGGGCGGGGATTCGGGGTCGGCCCTGCGGGGATTCGGGGCCTTGCGGGGATGCGGGGTCGGCCCTGCGGGGATTCGGGGCCCTGCGGGGGTGCCGGGTCGGCCCTGCGGGGATGTTGGCAGTGCCGAGGGCGCGCTCCCGGCCGTCTGTGCGCGCTGCCGTGCCGAGGAGCAGCGCAGTGTTGGGAGCCGGGATTGGTCGGGCACTGCTGCAGTGGGGACGCAGCCCGGGTGCTCAGGCTGGGCTGTTGGGAATGAGCCGGGACGCGCGGGTTAATTGGCGACTCTGAGAAAAAGCGTCTCTGGGACAGGTTCATTTCCAGCTTTTCCTCTGAAAAGCGCAGCGTCTTGGCTCCTCTGCCCGAGCAGACTCCACAGCTCCGCGTCTCGGCTTCACCCGTGTGCCGGGGGTCTCGTGCTTTGTGTCCGTTGCCGTCAGATTTCCGAGGCTCCGGTACAATGAGCTGCTTGTCAGGCCAGGCACGACTGCAGTAGCAGCAATTTCAAAAGGCAGGAAGCGTCTGCAGGAGCGGTCTGTAAAGAACCCGAGCCCGTGGAGCCGCTGGGCTGATCCTGCCGTTGCCGTGCCGGTTCCCGGCTCGGGGGTGCCCGGTAGTGCAGTCACATCCTCGGCCTCGGGGGCAGCTCCCGGGGGTGCGGGGTGCTCGCTGGAGCGGCGATGCTGCAGACCCTTTGGCATTTTCTGTCTAGCTTCCTTCCCAGGGCTACATGCCAAGGTCCTGCTGATGAAAAAGAGGATGAGGCCAGAAACACCACCCCACTCCCAGGCCTCGGGGAGAAAGGGCCAAAGATGCTGGGGAAGCCACAGGACAGAGGGACTGATCCCACTGAAAAGAGACCAACTATCCTACTGGTGGTTGGACCCGCAGAGCATTTTCCAAAGGTAACGGGATATCCAGGGGCCTGAGGAGGGGTTGGTGCACATGACAGTGAGTGTGGGGTCTGCTGGGAGCAGGGGGTGAGTAGCTGGGGGGAGGTGAATGTGTGTGTATTTGGTGGGGGGGGATGGAGGAAGAGGAGAAGGGAGCAGGGTCCAACGTGTGGCTGATAGAAGGGAAATGTGGGGGAACCAGCCGAATGTCTGTGAAGAGGGGAGGTGATGTGACCTTTCAGACATGTTTAAAGGAGGAAAAAATGCTGTTGAGGGGCAAGGGGGAGTGTGGGGGCCTCCAAGGTTCCTGGGGAACTTTTAGGAAGCCTGATAGGGCAGGGAATGATAATGCAGGTTAGTGGTGAGTCCTACCCCTGCACTGGAGACCAGCAGAGGATCATATAGAATCTAAAATGTCCTGGATTCAGTCTCTGGTAATGTGGCAAGCCTCTGAAAAAGCCTGGCATGTTATAAGCAAATGAGTAGCTAGCTGGTTTTTTTTTTTTTTTAATGGCACAGGCCGGAAGAGAGGAAAGCCTGTCCCTGGGGAGTGGGTGGCATAAGGGAGAGTCTGAGAGCTGTGTGAGGATGGGAAGTTCCCGGGGGGTGGGAGAGTGGGGAGGTGGTGGGTGCACACAATTGGTGGAGAAGAAATGGTGAGGCTTTGTCTGGGGGGAGGCAAACAAAAGCTGCTTAGTTCAGTGCCTGGGCTTCTAGCACGGTGCTGGCTGACTGCAATTCTGGTTTATTTTTTGATGGGGAGGGAACTCGGTCTCTCCTGAGGATTCTGCAGTCAGTTCTGACCACACGTAGTTTAAGACCAAGGGTGTGACCTGGGATCAGGGGAGAAGGAGTTGGGCATAACTCCTGCAGCAGGGGTAGGAGTGTGTGATCCAGCTAATTTGACAGGGAACTGGGCATGGTAGTTGCTGTGAGCTTTCTCTCTAAAATGGGGGATGAACAGGCTGAGGTTGTAAAGGGGCTGAATATCCTTTCTGCTGCAGTTTTCAATGGGAATAGGCAGGCTGGTGTTTTGCATTCAGGGGAGCAGAAGCCACTCCCTGGCTGAATCGGAAGGAAAAATCTGCAGGGACTTTTGCCTTCATCACCCTCGTTGGCAGCTAGCACTGTGCATCCTCTACAAAAAGAGGAGCATGTGCATTTTGAGAAGGAGAGGACTTTTGTGCACAGAGGTTGAAGGACAGAGGCTCAGAACTGAAGGAGGTTGTGATGAAAATCTGGAAACTGTAGGGCTGAAAATCCCTGGTGTCTTCCAGGGAACAATGGTCCCTCAGTCAGGGAGAGCCCATCTGCTTACACCTGCAAATGAAGCTTTCTCTGAGAGCTGATACCAATCTCTTCTTTCCTGGGTGACCCTGGGAAGTTTTGCTGCATAGGAACCCCAAAATTGACAAATGGAGAAAAACCTAGAGGGATAAGGATGTGGTAAAATGCAGTTATTGCAGGTTAGGAAGTAACTGCCTATCTGCTAGGAGGTTGTGACTGTGTCATTTTAGCCTGCCCTGACTGTAAAGTAAAAAGCAGCATAAAGCTTTTCTGTTGGGGATTATGCAGATATGTTTTACCTTGCAGTTCAGGCTGGCTAATACTGCACCAAGCTGTCCTGGCTCAGCTGATGGATGGTAACTTGCTAAGCTGCAATGACTTGTTTGTGCTTGATCAGGTATCTGTGCCCTAATTACCTGTCTGAAGGAGAAGGGTTGCAAAAAGTCTCACACAGCCTTAGGGATAGGTTAGAAACCACTGTGAGCAAACAGTGTTATTTGGTGTTTAAAGAAAATATGGGGGGGGAAGTGGCTTTTGTTCTCTGCCACTGAACATCTGTGACCTTGAGAGAATCTCTTGGCTTGTATGTCACTTCATGCTGTAAAAACACCTGTAAGTAGGTACCTGCTAAAACCACAAAATATCACACCTGCTACTTGGGTTACTGTGAGGAATTTCTATGTATTGATAAATTTGACCTGAGGTGCTTCCTAGCCCTGGCTCTTCAGTGTACACATTGTAGTTGGTGTATTTCTGCTCAGATGCTTGAAGGTAATGATTTCAACATGAGGCTGTTCCTGCAGGTGTTGGGAGAAAAACACTTGATAGCAAATGGGATGTGTTGGCCTCTGGGTGTGTGTACACAGGAGAGAGGTGTGATCTGCCCTTGATGTCACCATCTGGACTTGTATCTTTGGATCTGTGTGTTGTCAGGGAACAGGTCACCTTTCCTGGTTACCTTTGTGTAGTGTTGTCTGCCTTCCCTGGGCTCTGGCCTTCCCCCTGCACAGCTTTGGCTGGCTGCAGCTCTTCGTGGGGGTCTCTTAAATTATTAACTCCTCTCCTTCATACACTTGACACTTTGTGCTTTGTGAGGACTTTCTGTACTGTACAATTAATTATAAGCTAGTTTCCAGAAACAGAAAAATTACAAGTCAGCAGGACCTAGTGAAAACATGGAGCAATAGTGTTTCTCTCCCTGGCCCACGGTGTACTCAGAAAACCGTTTTGCCTGTGAAGGAGGATGTTAGTTACGTGACTGTGACGCTCACTGGAACTTGATATTTTTAGAGACTTTTTTTTTTTTTTTTTTTAGCAAAGTAAATTCAAAATTAAACAGCATACTTTCCTGCTCCTTGTATGGCTGCATCCTCCCATCCTTTGGGAGGTATGTCCTGGAGCTGATGTAGTAATAAACTGGTGATGAAGCAGATGCCTGGAAGAGTACAAATGACTTGGAAAGGTTAGCATTGGAATGGCAGGGTGTTGAAACTGGTAACTTGTGCAGCAAGTAAGTAAGAATGAAATACTATAAATAAAATGGACAATGAGTAAAAGTGAACCTTTTATAGGGAGAAGACAGACCCATCTACTGCTCCCTTTAGCAGAGAAGTGTATTAGCTAGGCTGGCGGCTGGCTTCTTATCAACCAAAAATGTGTAGAGGTCCAGCTCTGGCTTCACTGGCAGAATTGGCTGATGGAAGAAGTATCAGGGAGGAGTGACTTGAAATCAGTGGTTTGGTCAGGAATAGCCAGGGCTAATGAGGGATGTACTGTCCAGAGGGAACCCTGGCGTGGTTGCACGACTGTGCTGCAGGGGCTGGGGGAGCAGGACCTGAGCTGAGACTTGGGTCCTGACCTCACATGAGTTGTGTTCAAGCAGTAAAGATCCCCCCAGCTTTGGAGAGAGATCTTCCTTTTAAGCTCTTCTAGGTTTACTGGGATTCTTTTAGGTGAAATCTAAATACTTGTTAATGCTTGTTTAAACTTCCTTTGTCATTATAACCAGAATTACTGGTATAAACTTCATTCCTAATCTGTCTTTCCTTATTAGCTTGCAGTCCTGTAATTAATACCCTGCTTAAAATCAGCCTTCTTAGCCTCATTACCTTTTTCCTTTCCTCTGACGTAGGTAGTAGGGCTTTTATTCCTAAAATGTGCAGATTTTGCCTTTTGTCTCTAGCTGCCAACTCTAGGCAGACTTTATTGGGAAAATCTGCATCATGTTGGCATAGCAACTGAGCTGCCAAGCAGCTATAGTAGTGATGCTTGGCAACTCGTGGGAAGGACTATGGAGGATCTTAAGGCTTGGTGGAGGAAAGCTGAGTTAGGTTTGTCCACTTACTACCTGGAGCTGGGCAGGAGCTGCTCACCTTGCTCAGGCTGCTGAAGGCCTTGGTGCCTGCCCAGTGATGTGTGGTGTTGGGATGCTGCTCAGTGTTGGTGTGCATGTAGTGAGCTGCTGCAGCTGATCTTTAAGAGGATCTGGAGGCCCTGAGAAGATCCTGTTTTCGTTCAGAGAGACGTCAGCAGGGAGTAGGTTAAGCCTGGTTAGGTAACGTGGCAGTAGTGCCATGGTAGGTGAGGTGATGGTGTTGTAGGTCACCTTTCTCAAGGGTACTGAGTTGCTGAGAGTTGTGATTTATTAAGCTTTAAAAAAAAAAAAAAAAAAAAAAAAAAAGCCCCCTTGAAATAAAGCCCCAGATTAAATATTCCAAATTGGTGTGATTGACGTGCAGTTCCACAAAGAGCTCATTGCAGACCTTGGCTTTTCTTTACACCTAAATGACAAAACACCCGTGGTGAAGACGTAAAGGGCCCTTGGGCATTAGGATCTGAGGAGGGCAGTGCTTGATGGACTTTGCACTGGCCTGGCAGGCTGTGTAAACAGAGCAAACACAAGATGTTGCTGTGTCTGCAGTGGTGGGGGAAGCTGTTAGCTGCTCTGGCTTAAACCAGTTTAGCAAACATGCTGTGAGACTTCGAGTGCAGCAGAATCACAATGCTTTGCTTATTGGCTGTAGGTGTTTGCACCTTCCTTATACCATAGTTTCTCTTCGATGAACATCAAGACTATAATTTTATTTTTAAATTCATGTTAGGAATCAGTAATTCCGTACCAAGCAGTATCATTACTTGCTGTGCTTATTTGGTACTCTCACTGTAGGTGTTATCCCCTCCCTCAAACCCCAGTAAATCCTCAGAAGGATGTAATTGTATTGACATGAAGGGATGCAGGTGCCACGTTCCCTCTGACCTGGCCTGCTCCTATTGGAAGCTCAGGAACTCGCTCACAAAGTGGTTAAAGTGTAAATAGTAGAACCTGGAAAATGTTCTGCCCAGGTCTCTTCTTCCAGCACACATCTGACTGCAAGGGGTAGTTGGTGGTGGGAGAGGAGGAAGAACTATTAAGCTGCTGTAACTGCTGTGTGGATGCATAGCTGGGAGGCTTTGAAGCAGCTGGGTTTATTTTCAATCCTGCTCTTGATTTTGGTGTTTTTTGGGGTATTTGGCACAATGACAAACCCTCCCCAGAGGCCTTGTTGTTGCCCCTGTTAGTGATGCCGAGTGCTGCAGAGGGGGGAGATGCTGGTGTGCAGGGGTTGCCTGCTCAGAGCTGGCACAGATCTTGCAACCAAAGCCAATGGCACAGCAGAGAAACCTTATGAAACTGGAATTTCCCAAACATGTACAAAAACAGTAAGGGGCTGGCATCCCACTTCTGCTGTGTGTTAGAGGCAGAATTTTTGGGAAGAGGAGGACTGTGCAAGTCCTGCAGTGTTTTATGGTGGGAGAGGTTGTGATCCAGACTGGTCCTTACTGTGCTGTGTGTGTGTAAATCCCCAGAGGGGTGAGGCCAGGACAGAAGGTCTGGTTGGATGTAAGGAACAGTGAGTGTCTTGGCTGTTGGCCAAAGCCTCTTGGGTTAAGAGACGCTGGGTAAGAGTTAACTTGTGGTGAGCTGATGTAAGGTCTCTGGGCTCAATGGGATGGGGGTGTTGGGCAATGGCAGCTCACGTGTGTCTGGCTGGCAGCCGGGTGGGACTGTACAGCCTCTGCCTCCCTTTTAAGTAGAAGGGCAGGGCTTGCAGAGCCAATCCCACCGGAGCCGGCTTTGCTCATAGGCGTGTGTCATGAGACTTGCTGGCATTTCCTTCCCACTACCTCCTGAAATTAGCTGAGGGGAATCACTCAGTTTTACTTCCCTTCCCGGTGGGTCTGAGCAGGGCAGCTGAGTCTCCTGCTGAGGAAGATGCTTTGTCTCTGCCTCTACGTGCCAGTGTTCGGGGAGTCACAGACAGAGTTTGAGTACTTTGAGTCGAAGGGGCTGCCAGCTGAGCTCAAATCTATCTTCCGACTCAGCCTCTTCATTCCTTCCCAGGAGTTCTCCACCTACCGGCAGTGGAAGCAGGTATGGCCCCGAGGGAGGAGCGGGAGGGAATGAGCTCTGGAAGGGGGTGATCTGCACCCCCCGAGTGGCTGCTGGCAGGGGGACACGTTCCCAACATCTCTTATTGTAAGAGCTGGCTCCAGCATGGACACCTTTCCCCTTGGCAGGGGTTGCTGAAGCAGCATGGAGTGGGCTTTTTTTTCTTTTTGATTCTTTCAGTTTGAATTGGATGAGATCTCGGTGCCTCTAAAACTGTTCTGAAGAGAAAAAGGGTTTTTCCAAACTGTGGATTGAGCCGTGTGGCTGGTCTGCTCAGACTCAGCACTCCACATCCATTTCCTTTTCTTCCTCCTCACTCCCTTCCTCATGCCCCCTTCCAGGGGAGGTGTGTACTCTGCAGGTCTGGGCCTGGGAAGGGGATCAGGGCTGTGAGATGGAGGGTGGGCTGAGCTCAGGGAGGTTGTGCAACAGCGTTTCCCGTCACTGCGGATGGGAGATGCATCACCTCCCACTGCATCCCAGCCCTTCCCTTCAGCTTGCTGCTTCTGCTGTGATTTTCATGGCCAGGCTGTCAAGAGCCCTGACAGCTGATTGTTGGACAGCAGAGCTGGGTAAGGCTTTCTGTACCTTTGTGCAGAGGTGTGAACATGGAGTGTAGCAGGCTTTAGGATGTGTGGGGTCCCAAGGTGAGCTGTGTGTTAGGCAGGTGAGTACAGAAACCTCTGCAGCCAGCACAGCTGTTGATGAGCAGTTCTGTCCATGGAGATCTCGTATTTGTTGTAGAAGGTGAAGAGCTTCAGGCAGGAATATTCCCAAGGACAGGTTGGATGGGGCTTGGAGCAACCTGGTCTAGTGGAAGATGTCCCTGCCCACACACAGGGGTTGGAACTAGGTGACCTTTACGGTCCCCTCCCAAACCATTCCACGTTTCTGTGGTTTGTTTGTATCTCTGGAGAAGATGCTGGGAGTGTGGCTTTCTTACCCTTCACCTGTGTTGCAGGTCACTGTTCCACAGCGTGCAGCATTTTTGCTTTGTGATGCTGGAGGAGGGGGGCTCAGCAGAGCAAGGCAGCTCTGATCACTCATCCCACACCTCTGCGGGTGTTAGGGGCATGCTGAGAGAACAGCAGCAGCTGCACAGTCACATCTCTCTTACAGTGCCTCCAAATTATTACTGCCTGTCAACTGGTTGGGGGTTGCCAGTCAGAGGGAAACCCTGATTCAGCTGTTGGAGGCCAATCTCCTGGCCTGCCAGGGGTGCTGGACTATCTTTAGCCCACAAGTTGACTGTGGGATCATAATCTGAACTTTGCAACAGTCATGTGATAAAATTGCAGGTTAAGAATAGTGGGCACACCTTAAAGGTCAGGGCAGCTGGCACAGCACTTTCGTATTTAAGATTCATAAAATGCTGAAGAGTAATCCCCATAGCATTAGGGCTACAGTGACAGGACTTGGTGGGGCAAGAGAATTTTCATGGTGAAGTTTTTAGTAGTGAAGTCACTTAAAATGGCTTTGAAAGAAAGGCTCATGAAGGGGACTGGTGCTCTTAGGCTGAGGAAATACAATCAGCCTGTTTTCCTTTTACCTTTGAAGCCTAGATACTGAACTAACTCCTGGTGAGCAGAGGGTTAGCCTGGTGTTTCATCTCAGCTCAGAGCTTCCTTGGCAACCCACCTGCTGTTCACAGAAATGTTACAGGCATTAAAACAGAAATTCAGGTGGTGCACTAGGCTGAATCACACTTCATTTAGTGTTGCTCACTGGTTCATCTTGAAAGAGACTCACAGACTGTCAAAGGCAAGTGTCTGAAGGAGGAGAGGAGTAGGAACTCCCTGAGCCACATTCTTGCAGCCTGGAGATCACCTCACCTGTCAACAAGTAGCAGTGTGTCCTTAGATAGGACAACCTATCTGCTATTGTCCCATGAGTTAATTAGTCATTTACCTTGTCCTAGATGTCTGGCAAAGAGTCTGATCTTGATTTTAGCTTTGTCCTACTAAGAACCTTTTCTTGTTCTAGATGCATCTGATGGAAACTTGTATAATGAAAGCTCATAGCTGCAGGGTGCTTAAACCAGTTCGTAGGGGTTTTTATCTTTGTCTGTGTCCACTAGAGCTGGACAGGCTTTTTCTGGTTGGAGTTAGTTATTGCCAGAAAGATCTTACTTCTCTAAGGATCATAGCAGGCATTAAATACCTTTTCCTCTTCAGGCTTTTTTATTACTCAAAGATTTGTGATTCACTTTTTGAGCAGATCTGTTGCCTCATACTTAGCTGAAGAACCTCCACAGGGGCTGTGTAAGGTGTTAATCAGATACAGGGCTAGAGATTAGACACATGATCCTAGCAGAGTATCCCTCATAAAAAAGCATCAGACGTTTCATCTTAAGGAAACAGTTGCCTGGAATCAGGTGACTTTTCTCCTCTACTGCTTTGCTCAAGTTTCTTAGCAGAATTATAATTCTGTCAGCTGCTTTCTGGAAGGAAAGTCAGATGCATAGGAAATTATCTTTAAATATGGTGGAAGAAGGGACAGATCTGTCTGAATGAACAAAGGGACTGATGGGCTTTGATTGTTTTCTGAACAGAAAATTGTGAAGGCTGGAGACAAGGACCTGGATGGACAGCTGGATTTTGAGGAATTTGTTCACTATCTCCAAGATCATGAAAAGAAGCTGAGACTGGTCTTCAAGAGTTTGGATAAGAAGAATGATGGTAAACACCTTTCTCATGCTCACTAATAGACTACTGCATGCATTAGGTTATAATAGGAATATCTGAGCTCATTGGCTTATCCTTGCAGGCTGTATTGATGCCCAGGAGATTGTGCAGTCTCTGCGGGACCTGGGAGTCAAGATCTCTGAGCAGCAGGCTGAGAAAATACTGAAGAGGTGAGGATTCAGCTGGTTTCTCTGTTTGTGTTTTTTACTGGGTTAGAAGGGAATGTAGGGACATGAAACC
Organism: Florisuga fusca; assembly: GCA_038090715.1. Classification (NCBI taxonomy): domain Eukaryota; kingdom Metazoa; phylum Chordata; class Aves; order Apodiformes; family Trochilidae; genus Florisuga; species Florisuga fusca. The sequence goes on from JAAWXA010000033.1 coordinate 3,731,978, forward strand.
CATCTCCTCTTTCAACCCTGTACACACTTCCCAGAGACTGCAGCTCCTCTCTTCTTGCATCTTACTGTTCATGTATTTATTTATTTATGTATTTATTTATTTATTTATCCCCCCCTCCCATAAATTGACACTTACAATGTCATAATGCATTACAGAGAGTTCTTGTGAGAATCTCTTACCTTGCTGACCTGTTGTGGGGAAGTGCTTACACCTGAGCTGGTTTGCATCCTTGTCTGATTGTCCTGCTGCCTGGAGCTTGCTGCTTTGGAGAGGGACTCTGCAGTTGCTCTTTGGAAATGCCAAGTGCTTTATGCATGTGGCACTAACATGTTAACAACCACTTATTTGTGCTGTTTTTTCCTCTTTCTTTCCTCTGCTACCTTCCCTCTGTCTGTTTGCCTGTGTGTCAGAATAAGGACGGGACACTTCTGGGGTCCTGTCACCTAGTAAGTATTATTTTCCCTTCAGTGTCAGTTATTTTGACCTAAGTTTGGTAGGAGGGGATGCAGCTACTCCTGTGGGTCAGTTAAAGGGGAGAGAGAGGGAAGGAAAAAAAGAAGCCCCCTTCTACCTATCTGCAGTGTTTGGTGAATAGAAAATTTCCAATCTCTGTCTTGTGTCTCTGTAGAAGTCTTCTAGTAGCTGCTTTGCAAAGCTTTTTTTGATGTAGACCTGAATATTCAAAGTGAAAGGGAGGAGGAATTTGTCATCCTGTGGGAACCTTTACTCATCTCATAATAAATCTTTCTAGCATGGATAAAAATGGAACAATGACAATTGACTGGAATGAGTGGCGAGACTATCACCTGCTGCACCCTGTAGAGAACATTCCTGAAATCATCCTCTACTGGAAGCACTCCACGGTAAGAAATGGTTCCTCTGCCACAGGTCTCTGTCTTTCCCCAGCTTTTCAGACAGAGTCCTGACCCCCAGGAGCTGCTATCAGCAGTCTCCAATCTTTTCTTTTCATGGTTCAGTAGCTGCCTTGTAGCTCCAAGGGCCCAGTCATTTCCTGTCCCCTTATCTTGACACCTGTCACTGGCACAGCTTCTGAAGCCACTGGCCCAGGTTGCTAATGGCTGAACCTTCTGCAGAAAGATGTTGTTTGCTTGGCTGGCACCCCTGGGAGCTCATACCAGTGGCCAGCCCCTGCTGGTTCAGGACCTGTTAGGACTAGAAACTGATTTGACAGGCAGCCCTTCTTCCTGGAGACACTTCAGTGTTTGTAAATAGCACCTAACAAGATCAAACTGACGGTGAACTTGGAAGGTTCCAGAGAGGTTCAGCTTTTTTGCTATACAGCTGTCCTCAGTTGGTCACTTTGTTCCTTACTATGATCCACAATATTTCAGTGTAGACAGGTGTTCAGCAGCTGCCAGCTCTTCAGGCAGAAATTTCTAAATGTAAAGGTTCCTCTTGTGATGTGCTGGAGCAGTGGCAGTTCCTGTGGCCAGACACAGCAGTCAATGGGCTGTGGACAAGATGCTGACTTGGAATAAGCATGTCCAGTACTTCAGCACTTAGTGCTGATAAAGAGCAGTAAAACCTTGGCTGATCAGACATTTCTCAACACCTTATACTTCTGCAGATCTTTGATGTAGGAGAGAATTTGACCGTCCCTGATGAGTTCACAGTGGAAGAGAGGCAGACAGGGATGTGGTGGAGACATCTGGTTGCAGGTGGAGGTGCAGGTGCCGTGTCCAGAACCTGTACAGCTCCTTTGGACCGCTTGAAAGTGCTTATGCAGGTATGATGGAGCAGTTGCAGTTTGTTTCAATACCCAGGAAGATTGCTTTGTAATTCTTGGATGCCTAGGTACCTGATCCTACACTAGATGTGAGAGTTGCCTATTCAACCTTTCCTCCCACTCCAAAAGGAGATATTGATTAGATTCATTACTTAACGCCAGATTTGGAAAAAAAAAAAAAAAGCAGCCTGCTTTCCTATTGTAGAAGTTATCTGGGGGGGATTAAAGCCTTGGCAAATCTCTGGGTAAATAGAAAAGTGCCCTTTTGTCCCTGGATTAGGAAAAAACGTAGCACTGTCGTAATCAGGGCTGGAGCTGATCCAAGGTTGCTCTCCCTGCCCCAGGTCCATGCCTCCCGCAGTAACAACATGTGCATCGTTGGCGGTTTTACCCAAATGATCCGGGAGGGTGGTCCAAGGTCTCTGTGGAGAGGGAATGGCATCAATGTCTTGAAGATTGCACCAGAATCTGCCATTAAGTTCATGGCCTATGAGCAGGTGAGTAAAAGGCCACGGATGACTCCGGTTGCAGAAGGGTTTGCAGAACAAACTGAAAAAACAAAATTATGACTGAGATAAGTCAGTGACCCTCATTGTCTGTCTGTTTGTCTGTCTGGGCTTCTACAGATCAAGAGGTTCATTGGTACTGACCAGGAAATGCTGAGAATACATGAGAGACTGTTGGCTGGTTCTCTGGCTGGGGCCATTGCACAGAGCAGCATCTACCCAATGGAGGTGAGGGACGTGGCTGATAGTCCAGCCCACAAGGTGCTCAGAGGGGAAAATGTGGGTAGAACACCAGTGCTATTAAAGTTTGTTTAATAAGTTCATTATTTTTTTTATAATTGCTGTGGTCTTGACCATGATGGTCTTAACAGTGACATGGTCTCTACAGTTTTCTCCTGTTGATTCTACTCCAGACCTTCAAGGCATTTCCTCTTGTCTCCTAGGTTCTGAAAACACGGATGGCTCTAAGGAAGACAGGACAATATTCAGGCATGTTGGATTGTGCCAAAAACATCCTTACGAAGGAAGGAGTGGCTGCCTTCTACAAAGGCTACATCCCCAACATGCTGGGAATCATTCCATATGCTGGTATCGACCTGGCAGTCTATGAGGTATGAAGCTTTCAACCTTCTGTAGGGCTGTGCTGCTTGTGTAGCTGTAGCACTGTCAGACCTCTCAGTTACTGTGGGAATTTTAAGTAATTTTTTTAAAGCTTTCCTGATCAGCCTTAAGGGGCACTGGTGGATTTTTAGCCAAAATGGATTAAAAGATAACCCAATACAACACTTCTTTCCTAGTTAATGCCATGCATGATATTCTTTTGATTCCCTTTTGACTGCTAACATCTGACTTGTTCCCTCCAGACTTTAAAAAACACCTGGCTGCAACGCTACGCTGTCAACAGTGCTGACCCTGGAGTCTTTGTTCTGCTGGCTTGTGGCACCATCTCCAGCACCTGTGGACAACTTGCCAGTTACCCACTGGCCCTTGTGAGGACACGCATGCAGGCCCAAGGTGAGAACTTCTAGGAACTGTGGCAACTCCTGTCATAGTCTTGGAGCAGGGTAGAGGTTCTCTTATGTAAACATTGCAACAACAGCTTAGCTGGCCAGTGCAGCTGAGGAGGAGGGTATTTGCCATGCTGCAAGAAGACAGTGGACTTTGTGCTGCCCTTTGTGTCTGGGCCAGGCACCTCCAGGACTGAGGTTCTGTTTTGCTTAGATCAGTTGTTTTTGGCTAAGGGCATCTGAAGAGCAGTTAGAGGGGATGGCTGCAGTGCATGGCCCTGACTTCCTGAGAAGTTCAGATGCTGTTGCCCACAAAGTGCCTTTGCTCTTCAGCAGGAAGCACACCAACCAGAACTGCACTGGGAGACAGGCATTACATTCAAGTGTTGTCACCCTGTAGGCTGCATCATTTATTGTGGCTTTCCCTCTTGCAGCTTCAGTGGAGGGGGCTCCTGAAGTGACCATGAGGGGACTGTTCAAACACATTCTGAAGACAGAGGGAGCGTTTGGTCTTTACCGTGGTCTGGCACCCAACTTCATGAAGGTGATCCCAGCTGTGAGCATCAGCTACGTGGTGTATGAAAACTTGAAGATGACTCTGGGTGTAGAGTCCCGGTGACCAGGAGATGCTGAGGACTTTGAACTCTGAAGTCTTGGGGTGCAATCCCAAGACGTATAGCCATCTCTCATTCTGTGAATGTGTTGACACTAAGCTGACTAAGCAAAGCTGTGAAATCTCAGATAGTTTCTGCGTCAGTAAGGGGGAGGGGAAGATCTGGTGTCCTTTGCCATCTTGCTACCTACTCAGAGCTCCACACAAACCATCACGTGGTCCTGTTTGTAGGGCCTTTTGGGAGACCAGGGGGTGAACAAGGGACAGTTTTAAGGTGTGAGTTTCTGAGGTCAGTTCCCAGCAGTATGGGGAGCAATGATTTTGGTAGCAGGTCTGCTTTCAGCCTATTGCACGTACAGAGCTGTTTGCCTGCAGATGAGCACCTTCTGACTTGCTGAAAGAGTTTCTTTTTCCATTCAGAGAGCTTCTTTTTCCATTCAGTTGTTTAACCTCCTACCTGTTGTTTAAATTTGTACAAACCTTGTGTAGGAGCTGCTGCCACACCAGGCTTGTTGTTATGTTTACATGTATTTCTTTGGGTAGGAGACAACATTCATGTTCTGCTTCCAAGACTTGACATGAAATGTTAACTTTGACCTATACTGGTTTTGAGGGCTGGTGGGGGCAGTGGCTAATCCAGGCTGAAGGTTGCTTAGGCCAGCCTGATGAAGAATTAGAATTATTTATTTTTTCTAGGTTTAAGTGTGTCTCATAAATCTACTAACAAGATACACTTACTAACAAAAGCAGCAGACTAGAGCCTGCATGCCTGTATCCTTTGCATGCTGGGATTGGCTTGTCTTATACTCAGCAGGGGCTTGGAAAGGGGAAGGCAGGGGAGCCCTGGATGAACTGGCACTTTGATGCATGGCTTTAGTGAACAAGAGAATATTTCACAGCTCCTCTGCAGTTGTGCTCCCAGCACGACATGAGAGCCCCTGGGCAGGACCTCCAGATTCCCTTCTGCCTGGTGTTGAGGATAGCTGGAAGACCTTTTCCAAGCCCTGTGCCTACGCTGCTATCAAGCTCTTTAGACCTCTTTGTAGATTGGTGTTCAGGTTCCTGTGAGTGGGATGGAGTCCCCAGGCCAGGAGTGTGTCTGCAGTGGGAAGGGCTGCTAGGGAGAGGGGCTGGCTGTCACTGGGAGAGGTAAGCTTTCAGTCCTGAAGACACACTTGCTTTTCTTTCCGTGGGTGCTTTTCATAAGGCTAAGGGAAATAGATGGCTTTAAAATTTCTCTGATTGCGTTGTGGGCTACTTTAGTTGACAGGATCTGGCTGCTGAGGCCTGGAAGATCCTCATCCAACTTTTCATTTTGGGCAAAATGGACCAGCGTTGCATTCCACTGTCTTACTGCTTAAAACGTATTTATTTTGTATTTATTTGAACAGAGTTATGTCAGACTATTTTTATAGACTTGTTTAAATATTGTTACTGTGCTTGTATTTTCTCCTGTTTTAAAAAGTTCTCTTATTTGTTCTCTTACATCACACAGCTGAGTTGTGGGGAGGGATGCTAAAGTCACTTTGCCCTTTGGGGCCTGAGCTGCCTTTCCCACATTGGGGCTGTTGCTGGAGCACCTCAGCCCAGAGAAATACTGTAGCAAGAAGCCATAGGGGAGAAGGGAGCTGGTGAGGAAGCAGTACCTGGGGAGGAGGGGAGAGGGTGCACAGGGAGGCTTGCCTTACTTTGGATTTGCCTCTGTGCATGGCTGAAAGGATTTCAGGTGGATGGCTGAAGTTGGGAAGTAGAAGGTTGGTGTATGTTGGATGTCACAACGGATAATGAGAGCGATCTTGGGGAATTTTTAGGTAAGGGGAGAAGAGAGAAGTTTCAGGATCTAAAGGAAATAACAAGTTTCCAGAGAGATGGAAGAAAAGTTGGATGCAAGCTGCTGTAGTTACGCTTTGAGGCTGAACCAGCTGATCCTCCTGCCAAGCCAGGCATGCAGGCAGGCATTGCTCTTCACATGCAAAATGTGGAGACGTGAGAAATCAGGAAAGGATTTGCAAGCACTCAGCAGCTGCTTATTCTGCTGGCAGTTTTTAGTGGTTTATGGAGAGTCTTCCAGGTGAGGCTCTGCCTTGGCTACCCAGTGCTGTCAGTAGTTGGCCTTGTGGAAACCTAGCCAACCTGGATTAGTGATTTTTTTTTCCACCCCCCCTACTTCTTGAGACCTATCACAAATTCTGCAGTGGCTCCTTCCTACCAGAGTGGCCTAAAGGAAATACGAATATCAGAATGCAAAAATCAATGCAAAATGACAACCATCTTTGTAGCTGTAACCACAAATTGTTATAATGCAAATTTAACTTGGATTCTTCATGTAGGGAACAGTCTGCTAATAAAGGTCTGTCAAAGATACCATGTCTCTGCATCTCTTTCTCAATGTGGTTGATTGGTGCTGTTTGTCACCAGACTCTTCCTGAGAGGATTCTCACAGAGAAGGGAAGGATTCTCCCTGTGAGGATCTGGGAGAACAGAACTGTTAAAGTCAACCAGAAAATCTGAGCACAAGGCTGATGATGGCAGTGATGAGTCAGGGCATTTCAGACACTGAGCATTGTCCCCGAGTGTTGCTGGACTTGGCTCCTCTCTGCAGTATCTTCTTCAGAGAAGCGAGTTTCCCAGAAAAGCTGGAAACTCAGCACTTCAATTAGGCTCTCAAAGGAGCCTGGCTTACAGAGTTTTCAAAAGAAAAGCTTTGTACAATTTTTTTTTCTTAAATAAAACCCCAACCAGGCGGTATCCTTGAAGGTCATTCAGGAACCACAGCGGGTCCTGCCAGTGGCCTCTGATTTGGTTAACAAGACTTGCTGCAGGGACCAGACTGTGTTTGTGGGTTCCCTGTGTCTCCGACTGTAATTCAGGGCTTTTGTTCAGCTATAAATCTACCATGAAGTCTGGGTCCTTGTAATCTGAGCCGCTGCTTCCCAGCCGTGTCAGCTGAGGCGCTTATCGAGGCTTTGCGGAGCGCTGGCAGCATCCCCTCTGACGCTGCTGCCCCCTCCTGCCCTGCAGCTGCTGAGCTCCTCGAGGTGGGGGTTATGGCAAGATGAGTCTGAAGGGACTTGTGCCCTGACACCAGGAGGGATTTGGCTGTTCTTGACCTTGTAAAATAGATGCTGACTGCAGGCATGGGGCCAAAGGCTCCGTGGGGTGCTGCAGAGGGAGGAGCAGGGCTGCTCTTCCCCGGGCTCCCTCCAGCTCTTCTCCTTTTCTTCCTTTTTAAGGAAGAGGGATATTTTCGGTGCTTAATTACTAGGTTAGAGCTGAGCCTGAATTAGTCTCTGAATTACACGCAGCAGAAGCAGTCTCTTCTTAAATTCACCCCCACCCTCCCCTTTCCCAAGCACAGTGACAGTGCTGTCCTCCTTTGGGGCTGGGGGTGTGATTTGTGATCTGTGGGGTTGTACAGCAGGCACAGAGAACAACAGGAATCTTGGCACTTGAACCCTCTTGCCTCCAGGGTGCTGAGCTTATTGGGAAACGAGGAAATGTGATCTGGGGAAGTAAAAACCCAGCCTGGGTTGGGTTAGCATCCCCTCCCTTTCTGGCCCAAGGATAATTTTTCAATGCTGTCATAACTATGTTGCTGTGAATGAATGTTATCAGGGAGCTCTGGCCTTGTCCAAGGGCTTTGGGCAGGAACATCTGCCCCAGCTGGATGACTTTAGCTTCTGTCAAGAGAACTGGGTGGCTGCTTCTAGCTAAGCACCTTCTTCCTCTCAGACTGTACTGGCTGAAAGGGGAACCGTCCAGTTGAAGGTGAGTTTCTGGCCGCCCAGATACGGCAATTACTCATCAGATGCTTGGCACACCCATATAAACCAGTTAATGATTGCCCTCTTCTGGTTAGCTGCTATTACTGCCTCATGTAAGTGCTGCTTTTTCAGCAGAGCTCTGTGGGAAGCTGATGGGGCCGGAGCCAGCGCTGTTTCCATGTGCCACCTTGTCTTGCGCTCCTCGTTGCTTGAGGCTGAGTGTTCCCAGCACACCAGGGGAATCGGGTTTCAGCTCCTTTTTTTTGCTGGCCCCACTTCTGAGCTCTTCAGAACCCCTGCACTTCAGCACCCAGCAACAAGCTGCATCGAGTGTGAGTGAGCAAGATGTTTATTGCCGGCTGTGGGGTTATTTACAGCCCTGGGGGGCACCCGGGGGAGGTGACGCTGTGACCACAGCCGCGGGCTCCGTGCCTGGGCTGTTTCCTTCTTCGACTTCTTTCACTTGACACAGCTCCCTCTAAAATAACAATAATGGGCCAAGTGGAACTGTGAGTGCACCAGGAGCAGAGTATTTTTCTCCTTTTTATGTGAACAAACCCCCTGCCTCCCCTTCCCCCCCCTCCCCTCTCCTCCTGCCCNTCTCCCCTCCCTTCTCCCTCTCCCCTCTCCTCCTGCCCCCTCTGCTGGGGAGCAAAAGGAGGAATTTCAGGACAAAATGAGAAATTTCAGGGCAACAATCCCATGCTTCAGCCATCTCCCCCTGGCAGGGGGAGGCAGGCACTAACCCACTGAAGACACTCAGGTGCAGGGATTTGCTTTGGGGGTCACATATCTCTGTGTGCTATTTTAAACCACTGTCACTGTTGCAGCAAGCCTATGGTTTCTCAGTCCCCTAAATCATTCCCACCACCTTAAAATCTCTCTCCAAACCCCCCAGTTCAGCCGGGAGAGCTACAGCCCTGGCTGTCAGCTCCGTGCCAGGGCTCTGCCCACCCCTACCAGCAGCCACTTACCCTTTTCCATGGTGCATACACCAGTTCCTCTTCACTCAGCCCCAGGCACTTGGCCTGGTGCTCAAACCCTTCCCGGTGGGCTGGGCTCACACTCTGGTTCCGGGCTGGGAAAAGGGAACCATTTCCTGGGTGTTAATTAGGGACCAGTGTCCTTGTCATGTCTCTTGGTGTCCCCTCCCTGCCCCATGCTGCCCCTGATCTCTGCCAGGATGTCCAATAAACCTGAACAAAACCAACCTCAGACAGCAATTTTTTTTTTTTAACCCTCTCTCGAAACCGCCCTGGTTCTGTCTGCTTTGAGGGGTCACAGGACAATCTGATACGCCAGGGCATGAGGCTGAGGTTTGACCTCTCCAACAGTGCCTTGCAGCCTGGGAGGGTGATGGGCAGGCAGCCTTATCAAAGTCTGAAATTCTGCTTCATGGGCTGTGGGTTGATCTGATCAGCTTTACCAACACTGCAAAGCCACGTGCTCTGCCCTGGGAGGCAAGTACTGAAAAATCATGGTTGGCTTGAAAATATTGAGATTTTTTATGATGATATCGATGCTGAATTGTGTTTGTTTTCTGTGCTTTGAATATTTATGGTATAAGTAGGTTTGGTCTTTAACTTGCTCTTTGTGCTCTGCCAAGAGATTTAGTTTTTAATGAGATTTGTAAATACTCCCATGACCCCTGGAGCAATGGGCTCAGGAAAACCAGGGACTGTTGGCAAAACCAAGTTGCTGTCTGCTTTTAGCTGATAATTTTGTGTCTTTTGCCCCATAATAATTTAAAGTTACTTTAGGATGCAGTTTGCATACCATAGAGATACAGCCCCAAATATGTCCTTTCCCTCTGCAGTTGATGCTGGATGAGGAGAACATCTTCAGAGCTGAGGTTCATCAGTGTCCCCAAGGTTTGTTGAGTCTTGGCTTGGTGAGAACAGAGTCAGGGTTGGGGACAGGCATGACATGCAGATACTCAGTGCTGCAGCAGTGATAAACTGCCCTGAGAGCCTGACCCCCTGGCCTGAGTAAAAATGGGGAGACCCTGTCCCATGCTTGCAGCAATGCTGACTTGTCTGGTCAATGCAAATGTCTGGGAGGTTGCAAGTCCCACCCCAAGTGACTCACCCCATTTCCTCCATGAGCAGAACATGAGGCTTCATTAATTTTCTGAAACCTGCAACACATGGTCCCTTCCTTTCCCTGAAGGATTATTAAACAACTTTGAAAATGTAGCCATCTCCTTCCTTTGCTCCTTGCCCACAGCACAGTGTTGCTTCATGTGGTTTAGACCCACAGAGTCTCTGGCCCTGGGAAACTGTTTAGGGTCTACAAGGGCTTCAAACAGACAAAGCTACTCAGAAATAGAATGTGTCAGATGGTGTAAAACATGGATGCAAGACCTTTGCGTGTCTCAGCCCTTCCAAAAAAGCAGAAAGGGTGATCACCCCAATGGCTCTGCCCACTGGTGCTGCTCACCGTGCTTCACCAGCGTGGTGTTACCAGAGGTGATTTCCAAGTAGGTGGAGTTGTTGGTGAGACATTGGTTGCCCCTGGAGAGAGAGAGCAGGGTGAAGTGGGGAAGGAGAGTGGAGAGACCAGAAACACCCCTGACCTGGCCCTGGCACTGCACAGAGGACATGTTCCAGGTGGGACAGGAACCCAGTGGTGCTGTGTCCTCCACAGGCGGTTCCTGCTCTCAGCTTTGCCTTTGTCCTGGCTCCTTGGTGTTGCAGACAATCCTTTCCTGGGCCACAGTGTTTTGAGGTCCAGCAGGTGTTCTTGCCAAGGTGTAAGAACAGTACTTCAATAGTTGCCTTTAGATTCAATTAACCTAGCCTGGTGCTAATGCTCCAGACTCGATTAGCCCCCTCCTCAGACTGCTCAGGAGTGAGCTGAGCTTGCTTCTGGAAGTTCACCTTTTATTGGTCCCCAGTTCTGCTCATGTGCAGTTGGGACCAGCCCTAACAGGGCACAGGTGGGTTAACAGGAGCTCATGCCTTCCTCCTCCTGACTGGCACCACCTGATTGTCTTTACCTGATTGCCTCTACACGCTGGTGTCGAGATGTTTGTCACCTCAGGACAACTCAAACTGCACAGAGCTGCCTGCCTTGGCACAGAAAAATTCATCCCCTCAAAATCTGACCTTTGGGGGAGGAAACAGCTTTTGGTGCCTGGTAGAGTTAGCAGTTGGGGCACAGGGACCTCTGGAAAGGGCTTCTCCTTGCCTGTGTCCTCCACATCTGCGGGGATTGGTGCCTGCAAGACCTCTGTGCCTTGCAAAAAATCTGTCTAAACTTGAGGGCTGTTGAAGTAAGTAAATACATAAAAGGTGCAGTGAGGAAGAGAGGACTGGGAGATCATGCACAGAGCAGCCAAGAGAGACCCTCTCCTTGGATTGTATGTCATGTTGAAAAGGTGGCAGCAGGTGGGAGGAGATGGATTGGGGCAGAAAGACCCCAGGGGAGGGGTTGGGGCAGGGGCCTGGGGTTGCACCAACGGCCACGGTCTGGGTGTTGACACAGCCAGCACCCTTTGGGGACATTGTTCCAGAGGACATCTTTGTGCCTGGCACTGAGCCAGGCACTGGTAGTGATGGCTCAGGGGTGACAGAGGCAATGTAGTTGGTGTGTTTGAAACCAAAATCTGCCCCAGATTTGCCTGTTTGATTCCCCATGAGCAGTCACAGTAGTTCCCTCTTGCTCTGTGGGGCCGTGAAGCCCCTCAGCTCTGGCTGAGGTACGGCCCCCACACCTTGGGGGGCTGCCATGAGCCACTTTTTCCCCTTCCTTGCCAAAGCAACGGCCAAGGCCATAAAACCACACGGGAAAGGTGTGATGGGGTTTATTTTAGGACCAGGGGAGAAAAGGGAAACCGTGTGTTTCACCCAGGAGATATAAACAAAAGCTCGACAGAAAGTGGTGAGGCTGGGGCTGGCAGGTGGGGATGTTCCTGTGCAGGTGCTGATGGAGGATGAGGATGGAGCTGCTGGGGTCTGGAGGGTGAAGATGGAGCAGCCAGCCCAGCCCACAGGGGTCACTCTGTCTGTGGCTCCTTGTCACCTTCTCCTGTCTTCTCCCAGGGCAGGATACAGGCATCCTGTGGGAGAGGGGGAGAGTGGCCCTTGGTCCCCCCTTGCCCCAAAAGTGCCCCAAGAGCCAAGAATGACCAAGCAGGAGAGGGTCTGGGGGGTGGGGAACTGATGTTACACCCTCCCCCTCCCCATGACTCCCATCCCAGGCAGTGGCAGGAACTGGCCTGGGTCTCTGCCACAGTTGGGGGGGGGTATGGACCTTTTCAGATGTGAAGTATATCTCGTCCTCGGTGAAGCCCATGCAATAGGCGTAGGCTTTGAACTCCTCCAGTTGCTCCTTGCTCACGTTGTGTGACCGTGCTGCCAGGGAAATGGGGCAGTAAAAGGGGAAGGAGGAAAACCAAGAAGTTCCAAAGAGGGCTTTGGTCCTTGGTGTTCACCATGGTGGGTATGGGAAGCTCACTGCCAGCCCATCCCCATCCTTCTCCTCTCTGTATTGGGGTAAAAAGGGCCTTTTTGCCCTGCCTGGGAGATCTGGGCCTGTCTGTGCCCATTGATGGGATGTGCCCCATGGATCCAGGGCAGCCTCCACTCACCTGAGAGGCTCAGACCTGTGAAGTCATCATGAAGGTGCTTCAGGACCAGCAGGTCATGGTCGCTTTGCATCACCTCAGCCACAGTAACTGTTTGGTTATCAGCTGGAAGACAAAAGGAAAAGGGGTCCTATGTGGGTGATTATTGCCCCATTACAGGCCTCAGCAGAGCCGGCAGCACCCTAGGGGTGCTCATACCCTGTACCCCATGAGAGTCATCCCAGTGGGGCCCTGTTGGGTCCCACAGCACTTCTGTACCCATTCATGGGGTTTTTAAGTGCAAAATGGCCCAGTGTTGGAGGCTCAGGGTGAAAAATACCAGGGGGCAGAAGTGGGAGGTGGTGTCCCCAACCCAAACCTGCCCAGGGCTTTACCATACACCAGGGTGGAGTTGTGCAGAAAGAGCTGGATCCCGCTGGTGTTCCTGACCACACATGTCTCGTTCCTGTGGGGCAGAGAGGTCAGATGGGGCAAACAAACCAACCCCTCCCAAAAGGCCCCCAACATAATCCCAAGGACAAACAGCCCCAACCAAACCCAAGGTATTCAGACCTCTAACCCTCCAACCAGGCTGCAGAGCTGTATTAAACTTAGCATAGCTGCTCTCCAGCCCCAAATTTGTGGGGGTGTCTCATCCCAGAGGCTGGTGTCAGTGGGATGGAGAAGGTGGGTGAGGGTGTGAATCACCTTCCTTACACTCTAGCAATGGTGATGGCATCAATCTCATCCTCTTGGCTGCCAGAAAAGTAGGAGAAAGATGAATGTTTCATTGCCTTAATCTTCTCAAGGTAACGTGGGTGCCGGGAGGCACTGGCGATGAAGTTCCAGTGTCCCAGGATCTGTGGCAGGAATGGGGAAGGACTGGGGAGGGGGCCATGCTGGCTTCACCCCCAGGCAGAAGCCAACACCCTGCCCAGCTGTCCCATGACCACCAGCAACCCTGGCTGGTGATCCAGGCTCTTGGTTTTGTTCACCCTAAGGCAGTGCTCCAGCCTGGTTTGCATGGGGAGATGGAAGCAGGAGGTCCCCCCACCCCTCCCCCCCCAAGGTACCTTCTCATGAGATTACAGCTGCAGAGCTGTGCAGCTCCACCCAGACCCCATGCTCCTGACTTNGGAACCCCGAATATACCCCCCCTCAACCCCTCATGCTCACCCACTGCAGACTTTTGTTCTCAGAAACTGAGATTAATTTTGTGGGTGCCTGGCCAAGTGCTTGGCTGGCTTCAGGTGTGTTTGCAAGCAGTGCCCCACAGTCACTGAACAGCTCCTGGCCATGGCTTTCCTCCACAGGACAAATAAATCCCAAAGCAATGGGGTGTGGTGGCACTGTGAGGGCTTCAGGTCAGTGCTGTCACCCAGTTGTTCCAGGGGGATGCCAGGAAGGGGAGAGCAAACACAGCACTGCCCCTTTCTCCTGCCCCTGAGGCAACCCAGGAGCAGGTCATGTGTGCTGGGGTGTCTGGTCACCCTCATGTCCCCCGTGCCAGCAGAGACAGCCACAAAGTTTTGGTCAGAGGCTGGGGCCAGGTAATCTTCTAAGCAAGGAGAAAATTGGCTTCAAAGTCCACTTGGAGCCATTGCAATCTGATGCAGGCTTCAGCAATGAAGAAAGTTTATTTAAGAGATTTATTTATTTAAAGAGTATTGATTTTTTTAAAATTTTTTTTTTCCTTGCTCTCTGTCAGGGTGGGGATATGGATGAGGAAGGGCAGTGGGTGATGTACAGGGTGGGGAGTCATGGGGATTCCAGCCTTGCCATGTGTTCAGCATGCTGCTGAGGGCTGGGTGGGTTTTGCTGTGACCAGGGGAAGGGTTTTGGGGTGTGGGGATCTCTGGGCTCTTGCACCAATGGTGGCACCCAGGGGTTATCTCTGCCCTTCTCACCCACTTAGTTTCCCGTGAAAAAAACCCATGGCAGTCCCATTTCATTGCCTCAATTTTAAATATTTATTTAAAGTACAAAAAAAAAAAAAAAAAAAAAAAGGAAAAAAAAGCTTTTATGAGAACAAATGGTTAACTCCAGCATCAAGAAAAAACAAAACTGTGATGGTGAGAGAGGGAAAACTTTGGAAGGGGGGGAGTGTGTGTGCAGGTGGCAAGCAGTAATGAGTGATGGTGACTTTGGGATGAGTGAAGGTGATTTTAGCCAAGGGGAGCTGGGGGTGAGGTATTCCTGAGCAGAGGCAGGGCTGCATGCAGGGTGAGGTATTTGGGACAGATCTTGATAACCTTTTCTGTTGGTTCTTGGAAACCAACCAGCAGGCAGTAGTGAAAAAAAAAAAAATACACAAAGAGAGACTCACATATATCTTTTTTTTTTTTTCCTCAAAAAAATAAAATCCATAGTCCATATGAGACATGAAAACTCCAAAGAGGCACTGAAGCATTTCTGATACAGTACAGCTCTGATTACATCAATATTATTCCTTATATAGAATTAAAGATTACCATAATTATTCTCTTTAAAAAAAAACAAAAACCAAAACACACTCCAAATTTACATATAGAGACTAAATTTCTACAAAACTTAACAAAACCCCTCCAAACCTGGCCGGGTTCTGCAAACAAGATACCATCTTGTCAGTCTGGACAGAGGGGCCAGGCAGAAGGGGTCAGAGCTGGGTTTAAACACGAGCTCAGACCAGGGAACCGGCCAACGCCACTACAGCAAAACTACTTACATGGCAACCGACTGAAAACCAGCTCTCTCTGAGGCTTCCAGATGAGCTGTATCCCTCACTCCCCTCCCAAAGCAGTGAAGTGCTGATTAACAACAACAACAACAAAAGGAAATTTGCTTTTAAAATATCCTGGAAGTTGTTTTGGACACGGTTTGAGTTGCTGTGCACGACTGACATCCACGGCGACTGAAGGATCCCGCTAGAGGTGACTGATTCAGCTGCAGATCATCACCTCCTCCCTTCCCAGAGGGACGGTCCTATGGGCTTTTGTTTTTTTTGGGTCTGTGGCAAGACATTGTAGCACCTTCACAACCTTAAATAGTTTAAAGTCATATATATAAAATAACACAACTTTTTAAGAGCACCAGAGATTTCACAGTGAGAGGTAGAAACAAATCAGACAAGCCCATCCTCTCTCTATTTTAGCACCCATCTCTTCCCCTCTCCTCCTTCCATTCCCCCCTCTCGGCTTTGGGACTCTCGCCCACCCCAACACCACGTATGAGAAGGGATGTTGATTAAACTCACCCACGGAAGGAGGAACTTAGGTTTTTCTCAGTTGTTTTTTTTGTTTTTTTTTTTCCTTTTTTTTTCTTTTTGCTTTAAATAATATAATATATATATTTTGTTGTTTTTTTTTTTTTTTTTTTCTAATATTGCACATCAAAATGCTTCCTGTACACAGAGCAGCCAGATTCAACTTGCAGCTCCGCCTGGGAGACCTGATGCAGCATGTGGCCATCCAGAAGGCAACGAGCTCTGAGAGGGAAGCTCTATCCTTTAATCACTTTTCAATGGAAAGAACATTTGGTAACTCAGGAACTAGGTAAGACAAAGTTGGGGTGTGTGTGTGTGTGTGTGTCTGGGGAACTGAAAGACAAACGCTGCAAGTTGCTTGAGGTTTCTCTCAATATTTTCTTTGGTCATGGAAAAAGCTTTGCGTGTGGATCTGCTTGCAACATCTACTCCCCTGATCCCTTTCCACTGTTCACATCCCGACTGACACCCACTTTCCCCCACATCCTGGTTATTCCTCCCTTCAACGATCTGCTGAGTTCAGTAGATCACAGGGGGGTTCTTGGCAACCTTGAGCCAAAGGCTAGAGCAAGAGCTGACCCGAAAGATACAGCCCGACTGTCCTTGCTGCTGAGAGGTGCCTGTGTAGAGACAGAGGCCAAACATGGGGTCAGAGCCTTGGAGCCTGGTTTCGATGGTTTTGTTCAAAGGAAGCACACGGGGCCAACCTCGAGGTGATATTGCTTTCCTGGCTGGGATGGGGGAAGGTTGTAGATGTTGACAATTGGCAGCTGCTGAGGGTCCTGCGTCCGAAACGAAAAGAGAGTCCGATGCCAGCGTCCATCCTTGATCTGCAGAGGGAGGAGGGAATGACAGAAAATCAGTTTAGAGGGGGGCAAATCCTGCTGGAGAGGAATGTGTTTCACTGAGGTGTAAGCTTGAAACTCCCTGTGTGAGACAAGGGGCTGCCCTTTGGGCTGAGAAGGTCTGGTGGGAGGCTCAGAAAGCATCTTGGGGAACCTTGTATCTCGGTTGAGCCAACAAGAACCGAGCTTGGAACAGCATCACCAAACCCAAACTCCTGATGCAGGGAGACTGGACTGAAGTCACATGGCTCAGGACCCAGTGTGGCATCAGGCAGGAGCCAAGGCCACCACCTTTGGATGGCAATTCCCCCTTCTGCCATGGAACTGTCACACATGACATGTAGCTTTGGAGTTTAATTTTTTTGCTACCTAACAGGAGCCACTATAGCACCCTGGACTGGAAAATTCAAGTGGAGAACAGAAAACCAGACCCTTCTGCCCCTTTGCTTGGGGAGAATAAGAAGCACAGGTCTAACTGGAGTCCTGAGCAGGTTTCACCTTGCACTTCTCTCCACTTCTCCCCTCTTTTGCAGCAACATACCTTGCAATCATCAGCTGCCACTTCTGGCCTGAGCTGCCCATCTGCCTCAAACATCTGCCCGTTCCAGGCCCTGAACCTCACAGCTTTTTCTGACGGTTTCTCGGATGAGCCTTCCCGCCAGACAGAGGTATTCAGGCAGTGGATGGTGATGTGCTGCACCACCTCCGAGCTCAGGAGGCGAAGGAAGTTCATCTGGACTCGACCGATGTCAAAATCCAGCTGTGGAAGTGACAGAGATGTCAGAGGAACTGGAGGGAGCTGGCAGCAGGGTCAGTGCAAGATGTGACAGTAAAGGTGGCCCCTGTGCTTTGCTAAAGTTTGGAGGTGGCCACACATGGATGCCCAGAACTGGATCTGGATGGGCGTAAAAGCCAGACCCAAGTCAGCCAGGAAAGTTTTCATGGGGGCACAACAGATCCTTTACTTTCCAGAACAGGCAGGTCCTTACATAGGAGGAAAAGGTGGTAAACTTTGAATTCAATACATGGCTCTGCAAGGTGGTGGGTTCTAGTTCATATGTAGATGAACCTAGATACTAGTACTGGTGCTTGCTCAAGAAAAAATCCTGTAGCATTAACTTCACTGGAAACTTGTCTATTTGAGCTGGCCTCACTTTTTCAAGTGGCAGAAAACAAAATGTGAGAGTGACCTGAACATAAGTTAATTCAACAAAGCATCTGGGAGCAGCATGTTTGCAAAATTCCTGCCCTCTATTGAGGTTATTGGTTAATCAAACATTACTAGAAACACACTGCTTTGTCTTGACAAGAGCCTCAGGTATATTTTTTTAACTGCATGAGAGAAGTTCTGAATGTTACAGCTACACCAGCTCTGCCTCCAGAAGAAGGCAGTGTGCTGTGTCATAATGGTCACCATCAGTGTTCTGGGACAACACACCCCAGGGTGTATATTTCCCAACAGCAGTGTGGGAAATGCTGCACTGGGGTTGAGCTGTGTGTGTACCTTGGAGACAGTGATGGGGCTGAGACATGTCTGCCCACCATTGGTGAAGTTACAGATGACCTGTATGGTGTCCGAGGAACAGCCAAGATTTGGGTCAATCCAGTAGGTACCTGAGGAAAGGGAACATTGAGGGATTAACAAGGACATTTATCCTTTTCTCTGAATGACAAAAACAAAGGTTTTATTTCTGCATTCCTGGACCCAGGGATGGAGACCAGTTTGGGCCACGTGCAATGCCCCTAAGGAGGATGCAGTCTGTGCAGCACTGGGGGCCTCTCACCATCATTCATCTTCTGTTCACAGTTCATGAGGTCTCGACAGATACGTGCGGGGTTTTCCTTGGTTCCCAGGGGTCTTTTGATGCTTTGAATGAGGTTGCTGAGGTAGTGTAGAGTCTTAAAGATCTCCCCTCCATGGTCCAGCATGAAAAAGTCTGGATGTTGGTAACCCTGGAGAGCAATGGAGGCAAAGTCAGGTGCCTCAGGGGACAGCAGCTGCTGTAACCCCAAGGTTCCCTTCTTTATCTTTATGTAAACTGTGGGACAAAGACAGGCTGTGCTGCCAGGGACCCAGTGCCCTTTCACTGTCCCTGAACCAGACACCTCTGAAGCACTGGTGAAGTCATGATGGCAATGCCACGGGGCTTGAAGCTACACAAATGAGTAACACAACAGAACCACAACCTCTAGCTGAATCTTTGCATGCAGAAACCCCAGTTATTCCACAAGAACAGCAAGAAACCAGTCCCTTGTGTATATAAACT
Organism: Florisuga fusca; assembly: GCA_038090715.1. Lineage (NCBI taxonomy): Eukaryota > Metazoa > Chordata > Aves > Apodiformes > Trochilidae > Florisuga > Florisuga fusca. The sequence continues at coordinate 3,750,535 of JAAWXA010000033.1, forward strand.
TTAAGCACAGAAAAAAGAACAATCAATGCTGTGACCCTTCCCAGCCACTTCCATACCACCCTCCTACCTCTGTCTTGAGCGCAGTGTTCGAGTCGATCAGTGTCCGGAAAGCTGCCCCAAAGTCATCTTGTTGCTAATGTGGGGTGAAAAAATATGGTAACTGAGGTTGTTAGAAGGTGAACATGCCCCAATGCAAGCAAATGCTTCTCGGTCTAGGGCTGCGACTCAAGCATTGCTCTGCTAACACAGCATCTCTTGCTGGACCTGAGTGTGTGTCTCCAGGGTCCCAGCAGCTCTTTCTGGATGTCCCATCAGCACCTTGGCTCTGCATGACTTATTACTGGTCATTAACAAATGTACAGAAAACAGCAACTTACAAATGAGGCTGGAATTCCTGGAGGTCCCTAGAAATCAAAGAAAAAAAAAAAGAAAAAAAAAAAAAAGGGGACATCAGCCAGAAAGATGAGCAGTCACTCTTGCAAAGATATTCAGTCATGTCCTTTGAAATCTTTTTTCCCCTGGAGCCCCTCAATGCAGATGAGTGAGAGAGGCAACAATGCTGTCTCTATAAAATACTTGGAGATGGTTTGGCCTAAAGCACAAGTAACACTAATCCATTCACACACATTTTTGCATACGAGGACTGGGGCTAAGCTATAATTTCCAGTGAGTGAACAGTCCCCCAGGAGAATATCATGGCAGCAATTTTAACTTATTTCAATAATGTCTTTGAACTCTTTCCCAAAAAACGTACCGGAGGGCCAGGGTGTCCTCGTGGGCCTGGAGGACCCTAAAAGATAGAGTGGCATCAGTTAGTGAAATGTCTCCAGTTTGTGTGTCCATTTCTCATGGCTGTCACCTGCATGAGTTTGTTCCTTGCTGAAATCTTCAGAATTTTGACATTTTACAGCAGCTTCTCCCTCAGACCCTCCAGGAGACAGGAGGTGGCCCTGTTTCCTCCATTTCCCAACTCTGGGTTCATCTGTCTGCACCTGGTCCATTCCTACTGCATCCCTTGTCCCCAGCCCTTAGCTCCTTTACTATCCTTAATGCCATGCCCCCAGGTACTTCTTGCATTACCCCTGTGCACAATTATCCACCCTGCAGCTTTAAGTTTGCTAAAATCAACTGTTTTATTTAAATACAAGATATTATGTTTCATTTAAATACAAGGTATTAGTGAGAAAAAGTGATTTCAAATGCTTACCCTTGGACCTTGCAGACCCTGTGGGGGAAAAAAAAAAAAAAAAAAAAAAGGAAGATGCTGTCAGATGATGTTCATTAATACCCCAAAATCTCCCTGTACAGCTGTGTGCTGTTCCTAAGGTGCCTGAGCAAAGACTGGGTGATGCCTGGACCAAGCCCCCACATGCAGGAACAACCACTGATTGCTGAAAGAAGTAACCTGGAGAGCAGGGGACCCACACTGTGGGCAAGAGGGAAGATGAAAAGCACATACCCAGTGTGCCTCACACATTCCCTGTATGGTGAGGAGCTATGAGAAGGTATAAAAGTCTGTCAGAGCCCCTGCAAGAAGGGGGCAGAGGAAGAGAAGAAGGCAAGAAGGTGGCCTGGCACTGCTGCCCCAAGCTACACTGCTGTTTAGACAGGTCCTGTGCCCCTGGCTGTGGCAGCCTGTGGCTTTTTGAGCTGCCATTCACTGGGGTTTGTTCTGGAGATGCTCGAGCCACAGCTAATGTGGGAAGGTGTCAGCTTGTGCTCTGTAATTGGGTCCAAATAAATGGAAATTCTAACAGCAGAGCAGACACATACGTGCAACACGTGGGTGTGTGTGCACATGTGTGCACACGGGGACAGGTGTGTATGTCTTGCCCTCGTGGGAGCCTGATGCCACCACCCTGAGCCAGAACCAGGACCAGCACTCACCGTTCCTCCACGGCTGCCTTTGTCTCCCTTGGGCCCCTGTGAAAGTGCAGGAGGTGGCTGTCAGTGACTGCTGGTGAGCTGCACTGCCCTGGGGTGTCACCACCCAGAAGCTCTTTGCAAAGACCCAAACAAACCAGCTCAGGTTGCCAGATTAGCCCACCCATCCCATGGCAAAAAAATAGTGGTACTGGATGTTTTGGAAATGTTCATCTCACTGGGTTTCATTTCTGCCAGAAGCAGCCTCTGCACCAAACTCTGAGCAGTGTCATGCAAAACTTGCACTTATTTTAAACCTAATCATTTTAAACCTAATAATCTCCCTGCAACTATATATGCAGAGACTAAACCTGCACTTCAGTCAGGCTGCTCATCTTAAACTCCTTCATGTTTCCCTCACTGCAGCAGAACTTAGGATCTCAAACACTTTGCTCCTCCAAAACATCCAGGCAGAAAAAAGCAGATACTTACTGGGCTTCCCGTGGGACCCTGAATGCCAAGTGGACCAATAATTCCTTCTTTTCCCTAGAAAAGACAAGAGCTGCATGAACCATCATGTGGGAACTGATAGTCACTTTTACCACAGCAGACTCAGTAAAGACACTGACTCTCTTGGCCTCTTTTCAGCAACATGATCATAGTTATTTGCTGTAGCTGAAATAAAAACAGCTGTTTCACAACACAGGTCAAAAGACACGAGCCCTGACAACATGACCTATGTAAAACCTCAGAATTCCCAGAAACAGAAAGATTTCAGTGTAGCTGGAGTGGTCTGTGCAGTGGTCACAGCAGCATGACTGTCTCAGAGGCAGAAGAGCCTCGTGCACACGTGGTTGGTCACCCACAGATGTGTTTGGGTGCCTCAGAGGTGCTACCACAGCTGGGTCCTTATAGCACCTTTGTAGCCTCACAGAAAGAGAGGATGGAGGAAGCAAGAAAGAAAATCCTCCTAAACCAAACAAACTGGAAAACCACTTACCATGAGACCAGGTGGCCCACGTGGTCCCTGAATGCCTTTGAAACCAAGGTCTCCTGGGGGGCCCTGCAAGCAAAAACGAAATGCCAGGTCCCCCTGACAAACCTTCTCCATTCCTATGCCTTTGCTTACAGCTCTGCTGCAAGGACAGAGGTGCTGACTCTGCTTTATGGGAATGGGAAGGTTCAGTTTAAAAAAACTTAACTCCCCAACCCCATTTCCTAAGCCCTGCAGAAATAAAACTGGGCCTCCTTTCATCAGGAAAATGATAACACTGATAAAATGAGACTAAATTTCAAGTCAAGACTCCCAACATTAGGAATTAATGTTGGTGTCTCAGGTACAGACTAATGCTGGAAATAGAAGCATCAAAGATGTTCAGTTTGGGAAAAAGTCTCTGGGTCTACAGACCAGCCCTTTCCCCTCTACTGTCTGCTCATTTTAACAGGAACAAACTCCAACACAGCATGTGCAAACACACACCCGTTTAACAAATGCAGATGCATAAACTAAAGAAAGATGGAACCATGATTCAACTTCAGTGACTTCTGCAGAGCTGCTACTGAACTCTCTGCAACAAGCCCTGCACTGCCTGTCCCCAGTAACAAGGGACCAGGAAGCCATCTGGTCCCATGTCAGCCTCTTACCTTCGGCCCAAAGAGACCCGCGACCCCTGGGAATCCCGCCTCGCCGAAGTCTCCCTGCAAAGAGCAGCCAAGACAAACACATGAGCAGAGAAGAACAGGAAGTGCACGGTGAGCAGCTGGTCAAAGATGTGCCAGGAGTTCAGCAGCTTCAGAAAAAGAGAAATCCATTAATATTCCTCAGTCTAAGTGGGACTGATAAGAAAGAACTACGAAAGAAATCCAAAGGAGCAATCATCAGGGTCCAGAAGTTCTTGTGGACTCATAGATTACTTAGATCTCATCCACTTTCTGCCCCCAGGTGGGAGGCATACCTGCACTGTTTTATCTAGCAGATACTTATCTAGCTTGGACTCATCTTGAAAGTCCATGCTGCCAAGCAACACCCTCAAACCCCTTTGAAACAAATTTTTCTTTCCTTTTTAATACCAACCAAACTGACATACTGAAGGATAATTTCAAACTATACTCATTCAAGCTGTCAAAAAAAGTGCATGTTCCTACAACATAACCTCCCACTCAAACCCAGGAAAAGCATGCATATCCCGTAATCCTTTTCCTACTCAACCCTGCAGGGATTTTTCCTCAATTTCTTAAGAAAAAAAAATTAAAATATTTGGAAGGTCATCAAGCTTGGATTAGCACACAGCATGCACTCTGAGAAGAAAAAAACCACGCCGGGTATCATGGCCTTGCACAAACACCCTCATTTCATCACATTTAAGATGTATGTCCTTTGATATTTCAGGGCTTCGCAGATGTCAAAATGTGAAATGATTCAATGTTAGAAAAAAAGGGTCAGAAACATACACCAGATGATTCATCAACTGCCTTAGGAACATCAGAGATGGAAAAGGCTTTTCTGGACTCTCAGCAGGACTAGGTGACCCATGCTGAATTGTACTTAATGGGATGTTTTACAATGTCTTGATCAGCCCAGTTGTAAATGACTCAAGCGATGGGGTTTCCAACACTGCTCTTACAAGGCTATTCCAGAGTCAGTCCAGAGACCTCACTGTTAGGAAATTTTTCCTGCCACGACAGTGAGAAACTGCTTGGCAAGAAAGAGCTTGGTTGGACTCAGTGGAGTGTAAGAAACTTTCCAAGGATGCAAATTGATTTAACTGCCCATTTAAGAATCCTGGAAAGGAAAACTGCTACTAACAGAGGACTAAGGTCTTTCCTGCACTATGAAAACCAACCAAGCCCTCTTTCTAGAGGAACTTTGGAAAAAAGTAAATGTGAAGTCAAAGGGTTTAAATGCCACGGGGTCACCTCAGCTCAGGGGACCTGATCACTAATAATGCAGCAGGTAGGCAAGGGCCTTACTGGGTGAATGAACCTGGCACTGGTGGGCACAGGAGGCCAAATGACACTGTTACTATGTTGGTGGCTACAATCCTCCAGTTTGAATACTGCCATCACAGGGGCTTTGTAAAAAATATATAAACAAGTATGTTTTAATTGAAGTAGTTGGGGTTCGTCTTGTTCTCTCTTTGTTATTAGTGCTAGACTCTCATTTCCTCATCTTAGTTTTATATCTGGGGCCTAACTGGACCCTCTGATGATGGTGTCAGTCCAAATAGCTGAAGTATTCTCAAGATAACCTCGAGCTGGTAGAACATGATACATCAGTGCTCAAGTGGGCAACCCCACCAGCATGGCAAATCAAAGCAGTGAGGATGAGGAGCTTGCCTTGGGGATGGGTGGGGGAATGGAACTTCTGCTTTCACCAAGAGCTCTGAGAGATTATCCCACTGTGTGCTCTGAGCTCACAGCTCCACCACCCTCAAAACTGCACCAATGACTCCTGCTCCTCCTGTGTGCTGCATCAGAGCTTCAGACCCTCCTTTACACCTTTTGGATGGTTTGGAGAACATAGCTGCCTTCCAACACCCCACACCTCCCCAAGGCTCCACAACAGCTCTCACTGAAGACACTGCTGAGGGCTGGTTGAGGTGGTTCTGGCTGCCAGCACACACCATGGCCCTGTAACCACAGGCATGAGGATGATGTGAACAGTCATGCTGTCCTGGAAAAAGTAGGCATGGATTAGAGATCTCTCTGCACAAGTGAGCAGTGAAGAGCAGGGAAGTGTACACCCTGGAAAGCTGAGCTGATGCTCCTGCCCTCAGGCACAAGCTGGTTATGGGTTCTTCTCTAAAAGACCCTCCCAGGGTTCACCCTCCCAGCTTGTGTATCCTGCAGGAGACAGCTTTGGAGTCAGATCTGATGAGTTCTGTTCATCACTGACCAGCTGTCCTTTGGGTCCTGGGTCGCCTGGGGTCCCTGGAATGCCTGTTCCTCCTGATGATCCTCGCTTCCCTGGTTGGCCAGTCTGTCCAGGCAATCCTCTTTCACCCTAAAAATAACAGAATTCAAGTAATTCCAAAGGACAGGAGCTAAATATAACAACACACAGCTGAAATAGCCTTAGATGGAAAGCTGAAGAAGAGTGGCTCATTGGGATAAGGAATGTGGTTTCATCAGGAGATGCCTCAGGTCTGCTAAGGCCAATTGCTGCAGGATGCACAGTGTGAGACCGTGGGCATGGCCAGGTCCCCTCCTGGGCTTCAGGCAGAGCAGGAACTTCAGAAGAGCTGTACTGCCTGCACCAGGGCTAAGGGCAGTCAGTCTGCTGTGTGCACTTTGCATGTTGCCTGCAGTTTCTCACAATCTCCTTCCCCCAGCAGGCACCAACTGATGATTAATCCATGTAAAATGTTGAAGACATGCCAAGATTTCAGATGGAGGACTTCAAACCCTGCAGCTTGAGAGCCAGAGAGGGGCTTCTGAGCCCCAGCACCACCCTGTGCTCCCCACCTCTTCCCTTTGACAAGAGCCAGGAGCAGGATGAGACCCAGCTCCTCAGTCTGGGCAGTCTGGGAGAGAGAAGCAAAGGCAGCAAGAGCCTAGGATGGCTGAGCAGCTGGAAAAGGAGCAACAAATTTCCCTGGAGCCAGGGTATGAGTCTGGCATAAGGACACAAGGGTCTTCCAGTCACCTCTGGGAACAGCTTGTTATTCTGCCCAAGGCAGCTGGAGGGCAGCAAGTGACAATTTAAGAGGGATGTGTTATGGGAGGCATAATTTAAATCAGACCTGGTAGACTCTCCAAACCCAACTGGAATCTTCCTATTTACAGTCTTTCTACAAATGGCTGAATTGCTGCTGGTCCAGTTTAGATCCTGTGGACCAGGGCAGGGAACAAGAAGCTCCAAGGTCACTAAAGCACCTTGTCCCAGCTTCCACCCAGAGCAATGTCCAAGCCCATCCTGGTTCCAGTCATTCCTATACAGTTAACATATGCTAAAAATCAAGTGGCACAAATTTCCTTTCAGCAGCTCAGGCCTCACAGGGCAGCAGCTAAGGGACACCCACATTTCCCATGGAGTCATCCAGCCTGGACATCCTACAGGCAGGCTGTAGCAGTTCCTTTTCAACCTCTTAGAGGCCATGTCTAAAATCTAAATTTTATCCAGGTTTCTAATGAAAGAAGGATGAAGTGCTCACAGTGTGGGGATGTGTATCTATAGGCTCCTGAGCTCAGTGGACTTTGACAAAGGAGGAGAGGTCTCTGGGACATTCAGATGCTGTGAACATCATGAAAATGAATGGATGGATGGATGGACAGATAGATGAGGAGAAAGACCTACTGAGCCTCTAGCTAAGTGAAAGATGGTATCAGGAGTTGGGACTTTATTAGACCTTGGAGAATCAGGAACTCACCTTGATTCCTGGTGGTCCCTGTGCCCCTGGGAGTCCTGGTATGCCAGGGTTCCCCCTTTTGCCTGACATCCCTGTCACACCTTCTTCTCCATCATCACCCTGCTCTCCCTAGAAAAGAAATCCCAAAGAAGTTACAGAACAAGATTCTCTTTGCACCTCTGCACAGCTTCTGAGGGGACAAGGGAGTGGTACAATTGTGGTCTCAGCAAACACCATGCATTTGGGCACAGGTAGATTTCTAGAGATATGTATAAAATTCATACATGTAACTATCTGCCAGGCTAGAAACACATTTATTTACAGAGTCAGCCATGCAAAAGCAGCTGCTGCCTCTAGGAGCATGTGAGATATGAAGAGGAGCAGATGATCCACTCTGGGTACATGTCTACTGGACACAGCTGGACTACATCCATTTCTCCTACACCACCTTTTGTTTTTTCAGCTCCTAAACTGCCTTTGCTGTGGATGCTACAAGGTTACAACTGCAAACTCACCAGGGTCCCAGGCACACCATCCTTCCCAGGCATTCCATCCACTCCAGGGGCACCCTCTTGACCCTGCCTTCCTACAACTCCTCGAGGACCTGGTAGCCCAAGGATGCCCTAAAATCACAAAGGTGTTAGTGATGGAGCTCCTGGACAGCATCTGCTGTGGCAAAATATTGAATTTTTACCTACCGGTGAGCCTCTGCCCCCTGCACTGCCCCGTGCTCCTTGCTTTCCTTTTTGACCCTGCAAGTAAAAAACAGACAGACATCTAAAATTGCAGCAGTTCTAGCACAACTTCACTTGGGAGCCTGGCTTCAGAGTGTGCTTTTGGATAATGGTTGGAAGGAGGTTTATAGAAAGGAGTTTTCTGAAGTTGCTCTGACACTGGTGAATGAACTGCTCTTTCATTTCATTACCACTGATTCTTCGTGTGTCTTGAGAGTCCCAGGGCAGGAATGAATAGCTAGAAGGCAAGGACCTACATTTTTCCTAATACAGAGCAGATGAGGACAAATAAAGCAGGATGAACTCGAGAGAGGACGCAGTGCTCAGGCAAACATTAGAACAAGATGCTTAAAACCTGCATCCTCTGTCAGTTCTCTGACAGCACAGTGCAGAACCAAGGACCCAGCAAGTCTTCGGCTGGCTTTCTTTTTGTGTCTAAAATTTGCAATGCTGCTTTGGGAATCAAGATGTTGATTCACATCAGGTCAAGCCCCTGAGGTTTATTAGCTGTAAAAAGGATAAATTTCTGCAGGAATAATGGAAAACTCAACCTCATCACCTTCACCAGGGCTCTCATAGTGAGGTCATGTACTACAGTGTTTTTAACTTGAAGCACTGCATTTTCTGTGCATTGTTTCCCCATCTGCAGAGGATCAGGCAAGCTACATGAAAAAAATACTTCTGGGGATGCTTTCTCTGATAGTCATCAGACCTAGAGGCAGTTCCAGATCATCCATTGATGGGTAGAGTTTATTTATCTTGTTGACTGGTATGCTTTTTTGCCAAGAACACCTACTGTAGGTTAAACTATCTTCTGGCATTACCCAAACAGGGTCAGACTAAAAATCCAGACATCTGCCAAAAGAGAGCAGGAATTTGCTGAGTACTGAGGTACATACTTATGTTTTAGCAAATAAAGTCCCTGATCTGTGAGAATAATTAGCAAGCTATCACTACAGCCAGATGTGGAGGTAGGAGTAGGCATGAGGTACTCCAGTGAACCTTGAAGGACCCACGTGTGCTGTGCTTTCTTGCTCAATAAGAGAAAGAAGTTAGAGGGACTCTTCCAAGAAACATGAGAACTGCATGGATAAATGGACTTGAAATTTGGAAGGTTTCAAGCCTGAAAAGTTTACAGTTCAAGTGAAAGAGAGACACTTGCCTGGCTCAGACCTCACTAGGGACAGACGAGCCAGCTGTCTGGAGGCACCACAAACAGGGGTATGGGAAAGAGACACAACCCATGGCAAGGACTAGAGACCTGCCCAAGATTCACCCATCATGCTGGAACAGTAATTGTCTTCATCTTCTCCAGCTCCACAAAGCCAGCAAACTATTGGGCTTAGACACTGAAATACATGTTTACAGCCCTCCCACTAGGTTCTCCACAGTCTTTCAAGGCGTAGACCATAGGCCAAATGACACATGCTGGGGAAAAACATGAGACTCTGCTTAATTAAACATTTTCTTTAAACTTGGGACACTAGAAATACACCCTGCTGAAACCTACCACATCACCTTTGGATCCCTTTGCTCCTGGCTGGCCTGGTGGTCCAGGATCCCCCTACAAAACATAAGCAAGTAAAGTCTGCTTGAAATTCCCTTCTGGCAGGATCTTGCATGAAGTACAAAGAACAGCATTTTTTGTGCCCTAACAAGACTGACCGTATGGAAACAATTCAGGGGAACAGCCTGTTCTCAGACAGGCCTCCTGAGGAAAAAGGAGCAAGGAACAGTCTCCAGAGAGCATTTAACAGGGTGTCAATCGGAGAAGCTATGCTACTCCCTCACGTGGGTGCTGTTTGTATTTGTGGAAATCATTCACTAAATTCCAGGTGGCAGCTGGAAAACACTGCTGGGAAGTGGGCAGGAGGGAGCCTGTTATGATAAAGGTGCAGGCAGAACAAGTAGTTTATACAGTGGCTACATCTTTAGTGTTGGTACCACCTCCCTTCTGCACCCTGCAGCCTTTTGCTTGGTCTCTCGTGGATGCCAGGTATTAAGAGAGCTCTCTGGAGGAGTAAAGCTCAGAGGGTATTTACTACTCTCTTTTTGGTGTCTTCCACAACACATATACCTCCATCTTTTCTTCTGGCCATTCAGGGGTGGTGTTTGTGTCACACTGGACCAGATCTCACCAGCAACATGCCAAATATGTCATTTCCAAGCACACCCCTCCACAGTCATCTCCCACCTCCTGAGATTTCTAAGTCCTTATTGGATTGTTTGGAAGAGTTTGGGAGAAACGTTTCTGGGACTGCCCCCTGCTCCATCACCTATTTATGAGTCTCAACGTGTGACTTGGGTTATGGAAATGCACAGGTTGCATTTCACAGCTCACCCCCCACTCCTCACTGCAGCCCTCCCTCCCCTCCTTTTTGCAGATATTTGTCACATGCATGTGACAGTGGGTAGCTTACAATAAAGCAGCATCTCTTACAGGTAAGCCTTGTTGTCCAGGTTTTCCCCTTTCTCCATCCAGCCCTTCTTGACCCTTAAATAAAAAACAGAAAGATGTGTTTGTTCCCATGGATAGGCTTTGGAAGGAGCCAAGAGGAGCTGCTAATCACCTTCTAAGCAGAAAGAAGGTGTTCTAATCCATGCCTACAAACACACAGCACTGATGTAAGGGGACAGATGGAGGCTGCTGTCCTACAAAATGAGGCAGCAGCACTGCTACCCTGGTGAATTTAACTCTGTGGATTGCTCTGGCCACAAGCTTTTGGATGGAGGTAACACTTAGTCCACAGAGCCTCTGCAGATCAGCACCAATCAACTAGAGATGACCTACAAAGAGGGCACCAGGAGCACAGAGGAATAATGCCTACCCCTGGTATATCCTTGATAATCACAAACACCTCTGAGGAGAACATGGTCCTGCTCATTCTTTCCATCTAGTGTGCTCGGGTAGGTGCACAGCACTGTGAGATGCTCATCTACATTTGCCTTCAGCACAATTTCTACCACTTTAGGTAAAGATATCTGAACTACTCCTTGTTTAAAACATGGCTATGTGCAGCAGCTGACAAGGGACAACTCAGGGTTATGAATCACGACTACAGGACAAAGGGCAGACCTTCTGTGGGCTGAGGCACACTTCCCAAAGACAAACATTTCTGAATCATGTATTTGGAATAAGACTCACAGGATACCCAGGGTCTCCAGACTCCCCTCGATCACCTCTGTCACCAACAGGGCCCTGCAACAACACAACAAAGGCTTAAGGTGGAGGTAAACAATCTAAAATTTCTTAATGGTTTGTGCCTGTTCTACAAATAAGGTCATAACTCAACTAATCCACCAGCAAAAATCAGGCCAGGATTGATTAGAGAAGGGATTTAACAACTTACTCTGTCTCCAGGTGGTCCCTGTGGGCCTTCCACCTTCCCATCATCACCTTGTTCTCCCTGTGAATAAAAAAATACTGGTATTAATATAGACAGCAGATTATATGTCAGATGCTTCTGTATGGACCTGATACAGTCCTTCCATATCAGGGGTTACTACATCAAGGCCCTTCTTGAATTTTCTAACTTTTAAGCTTGATGGAAGTGGCATTTTCATTCTCTGCTGCTGTGATGTGATGTGATGGGATGTATGAAGGTTGCCAGGATTCCATATGTATCCAGAGTTTATGGTTATATTGTCCTTAAGAGATCATGTACTGGGTGGGGAACTCCAGAGTGGAGTTTCCAGGAGGTATCATGGTAGAAGAAATACAGAGGGAGAAACTGTGCCAGGCTGGCTTGAATATATATGGTACTGAGCAATGTGGATGGAGAAATTCAGGTGGCAGAGCAGAGAGGAAGGAGAGTAATGCTGAACAGGCTCTGCCAACATTTTCCAGAGCTACTGAACTTGGTGCTTGAAGTCAGCAGCAAAATACCTGGCAACAGGTTTGCTTTCTAGCCACTATCACAGGAATAGTTAGAAGGGAAACAAAGCCACCATTTCTCAAGTCTCAGGAAAAAAAAAAAAATCCCAGTGTACGTGTTACTATGCAGGAGTCTTGGCACTGCTTGTTTCTTCCCAAAAAGGATGTGAACACCTTGCCATCTGGAAGCTGAGGCGAGCACTGTGAACTCAAAGAGAGCTCCTAATTCTGGAGACCCTTGTAGACCATCAAGACTCACAGATTTTCTCCCTAAAGCTGAGCTGTGGCTTTGTGTCCCCTTAAGTCAAATTTCTACCTTGGCCTTTGTCTTCTGACAGGGAAAATGCTGCAGCCTGGTCAGCTCTAGGACTGTAAGACTGAGCTCCTCCAGGACTTCCTGATGCCTCAGCTGCTCAAGAGGGGGATGAAAGGTCTACGCTCATTCTTTGGAAAGTTGCAGTGAAAAAAAGTTAGAGTAAAGGGCAGCAAAGTAAACATGTTGGGATACAAATGGAAAATGCATGGAGAAGAAGGGAAGGCTTGTTGTTGTTGGCTCCTGTCCCAAAGTGAGATACACCAGTTTGTAATTTTTAAAAGGATCCCATCTGGACTGCTTTAAGCAGCTGCCAAATGCAGGCGTCTGCTCTGAGCAAGGCCTCTTTGAGGAGCTCTAAATGTATTAAATGTGGTGGAGTAGCTGGCTAGTATAGCACAAGGGAGCTGGATTCCACAAAAATGCCTCTCACCAAGCTGCTTTCTTCTCTGGAAAAGGGAAGACCATTTATATCACCATTATATATCCTCCTACTCCAGCACAGCTAAGCTCACCACGTTGTGTAAAGCTCACAGGCCATTCACAGTCCCATTTTTGTTTCTTTTTAATTTCTTTGATTCAGGCTTCCATTTTCACACTCATGTGCATGTGTGCCATGTACAGACGTCCAGAGGGAAGGAATCCATCTATCCTTAGGGATCCATGAAACCCTTAGAGGATAAGAAGGAAGGATGGATAAGAAAACTTGGATACAAAACTTTTGTGGAGCACCTGGATGCTGCAGGAACGGGTTCTGGAGCTTGATGCTGTGCTCTCCTGGTTCAGCTGGAGCCACCCCCCAGCAAGGTGCCAGCAGACCTGCTGACCTTCCAAGGGAGACACAAGTGAGATCCAGCTGTCCATGGTCATTAACAGACCTGGCAGGATGCATTAGGTGCTTTGGTGTCTTCTTCAGGTTCCAGCTTGCATACTTGCCTGTAGAATTCATTTTAGCTTTGCTGTGATCTGGTGACACAAGATCCCTGTTATATGAGGAAGTTCTCTTCTAGTGTCCATTTGCAGAGTATTTTGTTGGTGAAGGGGACAGTGCTTCACTGGGCATTAATAATGGGGACCATTTACTACTGAAACAATGGGAGCTTTCAAGAAGATGGCAACTTTCAATGTTTTAAAATAAAACAACAGCTGCAATTTAAGCAACTGAGATAGATCTCTGCACGTCTCTTACTCCATCTGCTGTAAGGCCAATGGCTGATCTTGCTTCTGGGAGTCACGATTTAAGAACTTTTTGCCAGGATGCTCAAGTTTCAATAGTGGGACATCTGGCCAGGCTCTCAGCTGGCAACATGCTCAGTCACAAGCTTTCACATTAGTGTCCTGGGCTCGTTGTGTTTGGTTATCACTTGCTGCTTGGCACGTGGCCACTTGGGCAGAACACACCTAAGAAACATTGCTGAAGTCTGGAAGAGCAAGAGGTGCAGCTTTGGAAGTGATAGGGCAGTGTTAGAAAGGCTGGGGGTGGAGAGGAGATTCAGCAAGGATGGAGATGTGGAGCAGCAGGAACATCACCAGCTGTTCCTCTGCCCATGTGTTTCAGCAGCAGGAGATGAGAGAACAAATAGCATGACCATTGTCCATCCCCTAAGCAAAAATTTCTGAGGCATGTGAATACCTTAGCAGAACACAACAGCTCGCCCTGCACAGACTGCCACCCACCAGCAAAGGTTCCCTGCTGAAGAAGGAGTCTCCAGGCAGAGAACAGAGTGAACAGGATGTCCTGACACCCATCAGCTTGTGCTGAAAGGACACATTCAAAGCCCCACCAAAGACAAGCCCTTGGGATCTCTGTCCCACAAACACCTTTTATACACAATGAAGCTGCAACCCCTGGTGTGAAGAGGAGAAGCTGAAAGCTCTCCTGGTGACAGGGAGCAGAAAATGAACTTCTCTCTTCTTGATGGGTACCTTATGCCTAACAGGTCCCAATCCCACCCCTTCCCTTCCCTCTCCAGAGCAGGGAGTGTGGCTGCTGCAGGCACGTAAGGGGAGGCGGCAGCTCTGGAGTGCAAGCAGAAACCCATTCCAGTGTGAGTCACTGCCCCAGCTGGGACTGGTTACGGCCCTGCTGACTCAGCAGAAGGGGAAAAACGCCAGGGGAAAGCCCGGTCAGTTTGGCAAAGGGTTTATGAAGGGGTGGGGGAGAAGGGAGGCAAGGGGGTGGCAGGAGCTGAGCAAAATGGAGCAAGGGCGGTGGAGAGGAGACCGGCACTGCCTCGCTCACCGCTGGCTGAACTAAGCACAGCTGGAGCAGCTTGCTGAAGATCAGTTGGTTTGTGCAGGGGGTTATCCTGACTCCATCACAGAAAGCTACTGGTCTGATTTCTTTTGGCTTGGGGATTGAGCAGAATTTCTGTGGATGCAGGAAAAATGTGTCCCCAGAACACGTGCTGGCCCGCTCAGCCACCGGCACAAGGGCTCCCACGCCAATGGGAGAGGAGATGGCTAAACTTACCTTTTCCCCCTTTGGCCCTGGTGGTCCAATTGGCCCCGGTGGTCCTGCATGTCCCTGTGGAGAGCAGACAGCATGTGAGGAGACACGGAAGAGCTGTTTGACTGATGGTCCTGCCTGGTTTCCTGCCGGATCTCACGAGCCCTGTGTTCTGCATCCCAGCTTCAGAGGGACACGTGGGTCCTGGCAGAGATGAACCAAATGCATCCAGAGAAGTAGTGATGGTGCAAATAGAGACTAAAAGGAGAACTAAATGGAACTCAAGATCAGAAATTAATCAGAGCTTAAGAACGATTTTGCATCCAGGAGTAGCAGTTTTGTTGCATTTGAGAACAGACTGCAGCTGAAGGATGAAAATAAAATCCTTACCTGGTAACCCTTTAAGCCAGGTTCCCCTTGAGCACCCATCCTTCCTGGGGCACCCTGGAGAGGTAAGCACAGAAAGCACCATGAGTAGCCTGTGGGTATTATCCCACAAGGAAAGGATGCCCTGGGCTACACAAAGCAAAGCTCAGTCCCACATGGGAGCGTGGCCACCCATTCTGCTGGCCACCTGTGAGCTCTGCTGCAGCCATCTGCAATGCTTGTGCTTGGCTTTAACCTCTTACACACTCTTACACACCTCTTACCTGCATATATAGGATCCCCCACCTCATTCAGCTTTGCTACCAGAAATACACAGTATGTGCTCTTCATGCCCTTCTGGATGTCTTTACATCCAAATTAGTTTTGTGCTAGGAAGTCCACCAGTGAGCCCATTCTTATGCATGACCTAATCCTATACTGTAGGGAGGGAACCTTTTGGCATGGGTTCTGAGGCCAAGAAAGGAGTTTTCTAGGTTGTGATGAGGGCACTGCAGGAGCTGTTTATTACATCTTCAGCAGGCTGAACAAAAGGTCTTAAATCAGATTTAAATGAATTGCAAACTTTCCATATAATCCCATCTAGCCCTTTCTACACGACAGAGATGTGTTCAGCCCAATCAACTGCTGCTCAGCTACTGCTTTGTCTCCTTGTGAAATAATCCATAGAGGCTTTGCTAAAGGATATGAAGGGAGGATATATGGGCAGGCCATAATTTTTTGTGCAGGAGAACACTATCAGCAGAACCATTACTCCATCACCCACTTGCTACTGTTCTGAAACACCGCCGCATCCCCAGTTCATAAATAACTTTTGGTTTTGCACTAAGTTCTACCAAATATGGTGCAAGAAGTTTCCTTACCAGCCTGCAATGCATGAGGAGGTGCTTATAATTACCACTGCTCTCCCAAGGCATTCGTCTCAAGTTCCTAAAGCAAATTAATTTCTTCTCTCTCTGCCACACTAATGCTGTTCTTGCTGAAAGCCTCATCTCCAGTGCCCAACTCAAACCCTTTCCCAGGCTGTATTTCTTCTTACTGCAAGTGTTTTAGATAAGTAGATCAAGAGTGGGTGTAGAAACAGGGCAGAAGTCCAAGGCAGAGTTCCTTATAACAACACAGTTTAACTTGGAAGCAGCTCTTGCCATGACTCTGCAGTCTCAAAGGGAAAGATCTTAGCAAAAAATAGCTTATCAGCTCCGTTCTCAAGAAAAATCCCCAATATTTCAGCCCATCTGGGGGTTGTGAAGGACTGCCATGATGTAACGTGAGCTGGGTTCACAGGGCACCAACTGAACTATCATTATGGTGTCTCTCTTGTACTGCCCAGAGCAAAGTTTAAGCTCTTTTGGTCAGTTAAATTCATCAAAGATCACTTCACTCTGTGCTCTGAAGCTTCTGCTTCATTCAGACCCATGCCCACCACTGCTGGTTGTGTTCCTGTGTATTTTGTTCAACCTTTTGCAGAGCTCTTCTCACCATAGGTCCCAGGGTACCTCGGGATCCTTTAGGGCCTTGGTTCCCCTTTGGCCCCTCCTTCCCTGGAGATCCTGTCTCACCGAGTTGCCCCTGATAGCCCTTGCTGCCCTGCAGAACAAGAGCACTGGCATTAATACAGAAAAAAACTGCTTCTACAGATAAATATCAAGGATGAGCAAAGGAAGGGAGATCCAGAGGAGGAGATGTTATCAACGAGAGATGTTCCTACCTTCTGACCAGGTTTGCCCTTTTCTCCCTGTTTTCCTGGTTTCCCTTCTGGACCCTAGGAGAAAAAAAAAGGCTGTTGGAATGGGAAAGCAAAGAAGTCTCATCCCAACCAACCACCCCCAGGCCACTTCCATGGTACACACAACCCTGACAGCATTCTCACCCATCCTGTGTTGCTCCTACATGAGCTAACGAGGATGCTAGGAAGTGATGCAGGTGAGCTCACAGGTACTAGATCTGAAGTATCCTCCAACACACGGAGGAAAGGAAAACCTCATGGCTTAAAGGGCCATATATAAAGGGCAACATGACTGAAAGGTGATGTTTTCATCTTCAGATCATGCCAAAGACAGGTGGGTGATGGAAAACTGCCATCTGATGTCTGTCCTCAAGGATGTGAAACAGAGATCTCAGCTGCTCCCACTGAACTGAAGAAATGGTGCCTATCCAGGCACTGCCACAGAAAGGGCTGAAAGGAGGAAAACACATTTACCCACATTTCCACAAAATGCTTCCTCTGGTCTGCAGAGAGAGCTTCCCACTGTGCACTGCTGCTTTGCAAACAAAACTGCATCTTTCACCATCAGCTCCAGCACTGAACAGGATATCAGCACTTTTTGTGTGGTTTTAGGATACTGGCAGTGGAACCATTGACTCAGCAGCAATTCTCTGTATTTTCACCTTGTAAAAAGCAGGCAGTGGTTTCATTCTCTATCCACCCACCATGCCCAGCTTGCTGCTCACAGCACAAACACCTTCCCTCTGTTTATATTGTTATCACTGCAAAATCCACACAGAAATCACAATATACAGATCAGGCAATGGAGTGGGCTGTAAAACTTCAGGTGGGAGCCACAGCTGTCCCTTCTTGCACCCACCTAGCAGAAACCAGCTGCAAGGAGCAACCAAGTCCAGCCCCTCTCCTTGGGGAGCCCCAGGAGTTCATTGCTTTGTGTTTGACTCCGTTGGCTGCAAGGCAGACAACATATTTTGGATCTGACAGAAAGAAGCAGAAGCACCACTGCAAGCAATAACTCATCTTTCTTGGCAATTGTAACAAACTTTTCAACAGCATCTACACACCAGGGCAGCATCTCTCCCTCTGCTCTCCTGCCTCCCAGGCAACCAGGTATCATTTTCACTGCTGTTGATGGCAGAGTCTCAGCTGAACAAAAGCACCTTACAAAGCCAACCATATCACAGGGCTTTCACTCTCATCTGAAACACGGGCCTCTGAGGTGCCTGCTCTTAACACAAAGGAGCAATTCAGCCTGAGTATAGCCCTAAAGAATCGTCCCAGTTCTTTACTTCCATTTTACCCGAGTCAAACATGTCAAGAGCCCACCTTGCCAACACAGTCAGACCTTCACAAAGGACAGGTCCCTGCTGAGGAGCACACGAGTCCAGTTCTGTTATCTCTTCCATCCTGCTCAGGTTTTTTGTTTGCTATTGTTTTGCTGCCACTTTCCAAGAGATCACTTTTGGAATTATTTTCCCACGGATGCTGAGCAGGTGTGATGAATGGTGGGTGCCAAGCCCCAGCATCACCCACGTGATTTACACTTCTGAGAGGAGCACAGAGGAACCCTCCCCAGTGGAAGTATCAGCCTGGGGAATGGCCATCCCCATCCAGCTCTGCAGCACCCTTACCTCTGGAACTGGTACCAGGTCTCCCAGCTTCCCCTTGTATGGGCCACGGTGTGAAGCAGCAATGACACTGGCAGACCCTGTTCTGCAGCACTACTGTGAGGCTGGGTGGCTTGGAAATTTAGAGTGAATAGTGGAATCACTCACAGAATTTACTGTCAAAACAATATGAGAATGAATAAAGCCACAATTGGGATTTCTAATTAGCTGCAAAGTGGTTTTCCATCAGTCTCTCTGGACACTACACTAAGATCTTTTGGAAGTACAGGCAATAGATATTTTTTGCAAAGAGAATAAAAGCTGTTTTAACCTAAATCGGCTCCTGGCCCTGGGGATGGCCAAAATCTTGAACTTCACCAGCAGAGCCACTGTGCATGCTCAGATGTGATCCTGAGCTGTTGTGCTCTAAAAGCTCTTGAAAAAAATACTTCCATGTTACTGTTCCATGTTGTACTGTCTGGAAAAAAATGCAGACACCAGTGGCTGGAAGAGATGTGGCCTTTTATCACTGTGCTCAGCTGAAGGACCCTGTTCTTAGGAGAGGTGATGGGGACCTCACAGCTACTTCAGGAGAAACTGAAGCACAGCCTGGTTCCCCTCTGCTGGATACATCTCCCGTGGACCAAGGACAAACTTGCTTCTGCCTTGCCCTGGGAAACGTCTTTGCTTTTTGAGAAGAGAGGTTCAGGCCTTACATCTTTCCATCTGAGAAAAAAAAATAATTCCACACTGCTCCTAAAATCTACAAGCATTCAGGTTCACGTTTGCACCCACAATCATGAAGAACGGATCTGGGGTTAGGGATAGGGAAAGAAAATAAAGAGAAACCCAACTTTGGCAGCCAAACCCTGCTCACAAAAATTAACTGGATCCACCGAAGGATCTGTTGTGTTCAAACAAAGTCACAACTTTCTCTGGATTCCTCCAGCTTCCTTTTCCCTGTTGCTGAACACATACATGGGCTCTGATAAACTGCCTGTACCAGCTTTCCCCCTGACGATGCCCTGGCCTACCAGGGATGTTTATCTACTCCAGAAGGCTCTCCTGGGTCCTCCAGCTGGGGTGAGGCTCCTTCTTCATTGCTGGAGAGAAAAAATTGGCAGCATATCCAGCTCTTGTTAGTGATAGTGAGACTATAGTTAGTGACAGTGAGTCCAGTAAACCACAGAGATCTTCCTTTGAGCCTCCCTCACTATTGTGAGGTCTCATCTGCTGGTTAAAAGCTTTGCTGGTATAAATAAATGGGTCAAACTGTGTTGGCAACACCATCAGAGACGTAGCTTGGACCTTGCAGCCTGAGAGACCTCCTCACATAGAGCACTCTATCAGCAAAGGATATTTCTGTGCTCGACCAGCACAGGGCTGTGGCCAGCAGAGCTCTGGTAAGCAGGAAGCCTTCCACGTCTCATTTTCCTGGATGTGCTTTCTCCAACTGTGCAGGAATTTTGCCCGGCTGAATTGAGAGGCACTTCAACACTTGTCTGGGGTTCCCAGATACGTGGTATCTCTACTTGTGATGTTCCAGATGTGGTTGCTCTTTTTTGCAATCCCAGATGCTCACTGGGCACATACGCAGCAGTTTGCGGAGTTCCCAGAAATCACCACACTGTCACGTGCCACGTGTCACACAGGCAGTGCCAAGCCCAGCAAGAACTTTGGTAGCCTTCAAAAAAAGGCCAGGTCATTTTTCTCTCCATTCTTCTGACTCATCTGTCCAAGGGTGGAAAAATCAGGACCAGAAAAGGGAAAAAAAAAAAAAGGACAAAAAAAAAAATTCGCTGAGATAGTCATTTCATGCAAGGTTTCCAAACTACCTCAGGAATCCAGCATCTTATGGTGCCTCTTGCATTGCAATGTGAAGTTCCTTGGGTTCCTACTCTCTTTAGTTCAGAGGGGCAGAAAATGTACAAAAAGCCCATACATAAGAATAATTAATTCCAAATTCTTTTTTCTGGATTCGGATCAGTTTGGTGAGTGTGCCAAGGCACTAAACACTTGATGCTTTTATTCTCGGAGTTTGTACACATTTTGTTGTATGCTTTGGGTTACTGGCTTGCTGAAAAAACAAATTTTCTTTCCAAGCTTCTTCCGTGACCAGGATTATTTTTAAATGGTGACTTCTCTTTATATAAAGCTCTCTTCACTAGACAGGCTGACAGTATTTGTGACCAGGGACAGTGAAAAAAGCAGTTTTATAGTCACATGCCTTCAGGTATGCCAAAATACCCAAGAAAAGCAAAAAAAATTAAAAAATTTAGATCTAGAATGTTTAAAATTTCATTGCCAGCTTCAGTATGGACCCAATTTTATAGGTTTTTTTAGTATGGCCATATACATTCCCCTAAGGGAAAAGCTGAGTTGTTTATTTTCCAATGCAAATTCCTAAGTTTGTAAGGACAAAAAAAGAGGCTTTGGGCTGCTGATGGCCTTGGCAGCAGGGTCAGGTCTCCTGCACAGAACAGCACAGCAGTAATGTTACTGGGAGCAAACAGCCCTGCAGCCTGGCTTTCAATTCTCAAGACACCAACAGTTGAAATGTATGTTACAATAAAAACATCCAGAAAAACAAAATAAGGAAGTTGAATGAACTGCAGAGAGATACAACTCAAATGGAGCCAAACAACGGAGTTAAAATCCAGCCCCAAATTGCCCCCACGTTCAGTGATGTTCTGCTGCATGTCCTGGATCTGGAGAAGTGGTAACAGAGATGTGACTCCCTGGCCTGGTGTGACCCAAGGGGCTCTTGGCACTTCAGGACAGGTTTCTGCTTTCCTTGCAGACTCCAAGCACAGCACAAGAAGAAACGAGGGCACAGTACTGACAAGAGAGCTTCCAAAGCCTGTCCCAGGCAGGTACAGGATTACTCAGGAGTTTGGTGGAGCAGGAGCATATTTTAATTATTTATTTTGAGTGGCATTGAGGAAAGGTCTGAGGTCACTCCTCCCTACCAAAGGTGAGGCAGGAAGAAACGGAAGAACCAGAATACAGCTACTGAGAAAATAAAAGAAAGTGCCAGTGGGGATGGGGAAAAAATGGTGATGGTTTGAAGTAGTAGATGTAGAAAGGCAGAAAAAGTTAAAGCAGAGATAAAGGCAGAAAGCATGAAACATAGGATGACAGTGTCCACATTGTCCCAGGCCCAGCCAGCAAGTTCATTTAAAGGGAAATGAAAAAGCCCCATATAATTTCCTACTGCTCAGCAATGTCTCCATATGAGAAGCTCTACTTAATAACCTTTGATCAGGAGAAGCCTCCCCCAATGGAGGACAGTTCACAAACACTCAGGAAATTAGTGGGATTATTTGGGCCGGGCATTTGAAGACATAAATGTTTCAGTTTATAAGAAACACATTTTATAATGGCTCTGTGGAGCAGTAGTTTGGAAGGGGAGGAGACAGGGCAGCAGCTCCTGAAGGAGTATGGGGAAAGAAGAAAGACTCAACTGTTCTTGAGAAGAAAGACCCAATTGTACTGGGAGGCTCAGAGGGCTTCACTGGGACCACTGCTTGTGGAAACCTGAGGGGTGGGTGCAGGTAGAGCTGACTGGCTGAATTCAAAGAAAAAAAATGAGATGGGAAAATCCTGTGAAAAGATGTCAGATAGAAAGACTACAGCCAGCATCACTATGGCTTTCTGCTGAAAATGTGGAATCCAACCCAAAATATTGTATCTCAAACTCTGCTTTAGGCAAGTTTTTATCTGCGTGCAGACGTTGCTCTGAAATACACCACTTTTGGTTTTGTGGATGAGGAGGTCTACTTAACTTGTCTTTTTTAAGCACTCAGTGTAAGGCAGCAAAGAGAACCCTGTACAGAGCAGAGCTGTGTGCTCTGAGCTGGTCTGGTTCAGTCTGACAGCTCTGAACTGCCACTGATTTGTAGTTTTGGGGAAAATCCCTTTTTTCCTCCCTCTTTGCCTCTATTTCCGCACCTCTAAGAAATCTCAGGAGACAAAGATGCCACCAAAAAGCTTAATGGGTGGGTGGGAAGTACAGGAAAAATATAAGCCTTCATTCCTTCTGAACTGGGAACCTCTTAAACATGGTGCCACCAAAGTGTTCCAAAGAGCCAGTGTTGGAAGGTGACAACTGGGAAGAAAGGAACAGACAGAGCACTCGGGCTGCCTAATTCCAATTCACACTAATGAGCACTACTTGTGTCCCTTCTGCCTCCCCCAGACCCTAAGGATGAATCCCTTCCTTTTGAAGGACACATGCCTTGGGGTTGTGGAAGAGCAGGAGAATCAAATCCTCCCTTGAAATAAGGAGGGGAATCTTGGAGTAACTGCACAAAACCCATGTCTCCTTCGTCTGAGTCAGGAAAGAAACTGTGCCAAGTCAATGGGATTTATTTCAAATTCTGGCTCCTTTTGGCTGCTGTTAACTGCAAATGAGGAGCAGCTGGGATGGGCCAGCCTGCCCCAGCAGCAGGGACCAGGCAGAGCTGTCTGACTCCTTGCAGGGCTGAGCAGACCCTGGGCTGCAGGAGAGCAACCTCCATTCCCTGGGGACCA
Organism: Florisuga fusca; assembly: GCA_038090715.1. NCBI lineage: Eukaryota > Metazoa > Chordata > Aves > Apodiformes > Trochilidae > Florisuga > Florisuga fusca. The sequence continues at coordinate 3,773,366 of JAAWXA010000033.1, forward strand.
GGAGAGCTCTAGGATTCCCTGCAGGATTCCCTGGGATCACAGGCAACCCTGCTCTAGTCCAGAGGTTTCCATCCTTTTGCTTGGCTTAGTCACAAAGTACCAGAAGAGCTGAAAAAGGGGAAAAAAACCAATGCACAATAAAATACCCAATGAAAACTTGCATGTACCTCTCCATAAAATGGGATGTTTAGACTTCAACACAAGAGGCTTCACCTGGGGCCATGAGCAATGAACAGATTATTAAAGCAAAAGTCTCCTTTTGCAGAGACAAAGCTTCCTTTTGCTGCTCCTGACAGCAGCTGAGGGCAGAGCTGCCCAGAGGTTGCAAAATTGCTCCTATAAGGGGAAGGAGAGAGACCTGTGGGCTGCAGGGTCTGCACTGCCCTGACCCTTGCTCTGTCTCTGTTGAAAGAAAAGAGCTTAAGCCTGTTTGACAACATTCCTGAACAACTCTATTCCCCTTTGATTTTTGATGCAAGGCAAATAACCTTTTTAAGGCTTTGCTGGATATTGGTCCATTCAAGTGATGATACTCCAAGACTGAGAGACATCACACACCAGGGCCAAGCACAGGGACCTCCAGTTATAGAGGATGGACTCCAGTATAGGAACAGGCACTGCTGATGCAGCTACTGGGAAGGATTGTAGGGCAGGAAGAGTATGTCCTGCTGGGCCCCCTCCTCCTGCTGCAGGGGTGGTCCCTTCCCAGTATTCTCCAAACCTTCCATTGCTCCATCAGAGCGTAACCCCACACCCTCCAGTTCAGGGATTTTAAGAAACTTTTCAAGTAAAAGCTCCACAGACAGCTGTAGACCAGGACAAGAAAAGCAGCTTTTCCAGGAAACAACAGCTCAGCATATTACCAAAAAAACTCAGAGATTCTTTCATGGACAGCAGAGATTAAAACCAGAAGTGACTCCAGGATTGTCCTTCAGCACCCTCAGTGTTGTCAGACAGCTGGATGCCATGTAAGTGATGTGGCATTGCCAGCTGTCACTGAGCTCATGGGTTTGGAGTGAATGGCTGGAGTCAGTAGAGCAAGGAGCTTTGTTGCAGAAAATCTTTGAATCATGTTTACAGTGGCAGGAAACAGAAAAGAACAAAAAAGAGCAAAAAACCACTCTGGGACAAATTCTGCTGTAAGTTATGTTTGCAGAACTTTGTACCAGAGCAGTGTTTTGGATGAGAATGAGCTCCTGCTCTACCCTGGCACTACAGAGCTCAGGACCACAGTGTGCCATGTCTGGAACAACTCTGCTAGCTCAGAGCAGAAGGTCCATCCTGGCCAGCAAGCCCTCCTTCCACTTTAAAACTGTATCCTGTAGAGGACGGAGAAACAAGCACATGATGGGAAGTTGTCTTCAGGACACCCTCAAGTGCTCTGTGTGAAGTTGCTGCTGCTCTGGGTAACAACGTGGCCAAGACCACAGGGCTGGAGCCAAAAGCCACGAGTTCACCCAGCACTCTGTACCGGGCTGGACAGTGGCTTTATCCTTTTCAAAGCACAGTGAGTTCTCTCAAAAAATCTCCTCAGATCTCTACCCCAGCCCAGCTCTGTCACTCTACCCTCCTAGAGAGTAAACAAAAGGACTTTGGACCTTGCTGTACCAGAAAAAAAGGATTTACCAGCCCTCAGACCTCTCTTGGTCTGCTGGTGCACATCTGCCCCTCACAGCAGGGCCGGCACACGCGTCCAGATCTTCTCTGATGTAATTGTTTATGACCATTGGAGGGTCTGGCTCAAAGCTTTCCTGACGTGGCTTGAATGACACTGCAGATAGGATTTCAGGTTAAAAAGGAAGTGGAAAAAGAAAAAAACTCGGCTCCCAGTTTTGCTGAACAACAAGGGATTTTCTTGTTTTGGAGCATGATGTGTTTCATTACCTATGGGCTCTCCAATTGCTTTCCTGGAACTGTAAAACTCTTGCTATCAGATGTCTGCCTCGTAGGACAACCAGCACATTACAAAAACCACAGCACACAGCTACAGAGTGCAGCTGGAAACTCACCACCTCCCTCTGCCAGCTGGCCTGGGCCTTTTGCACAGCCACCAGTGGGGCAGTTGTCCTGTGAATGAAAGGGCTGAAATGCTGGATCTTCCCCCCTTGTGGAGGTTTTACACTCAGGGACCAGTTACCTGTGTCCAGGTTGATAGTTCCATACCAGTGACTGCAACTCTTGCTATCCTCTGGACCAAAGCCGGGTCCTTTATAAAAACATATTTGTTCTCCAACAATATTATCTGGGAATTTCAGGTTCCGTGGCTCTATCTCCTCAAATAATTACAGGTTGGCAGATAAACTTTATATTTTGGCAGTCTACACCTTGACACTTGCATTGCTGATGGATGCTGTGCCAGGTTTTGATGGGTTGTTCTGTCTTCTAGTTTCTCCATGGACTGTGAAGCTGTGTCCTTGTCCTGCCTTGCTCAATCTCCAGCAGACAACTCCAGCTCTTGGCACTGTTGAGCCCAGGGTCTGTACCTCCAGCCTGGCTTTCTGAATGGAGTTGCCCAAACAGGCCCTGCTGGGCAAGACAGCTCAAACAAGCCAACCAGAGGTCGACAGGCCAGGTCCAAAGGAGAGTCAAGATCAAGTCAAGGTCAGTAACTTTGTTCAGGAGAAGATGGGAACTGCTGGGAGGAGATAATACACAAGACAGCAGCTTAGGAAGGGTGCACATCTCTGATGTGACTTTTGAAATCTCAAGCAGATCCTGTGCTCAGCTGCATGTCAGTGATCCAGGTGCTCTGATTTCTCTCCGACGACCAGGGGGACAACTGGCCCATCCCTCTGCTGAGCAGGAACTGGAATTGTAGGGAGCACTGGGAACTTGGACAAAGTGACCAAAAGACAGAGGATACTCATGGATCTCAGCTCCAGCTGCCTCAAGGCCTGCCAGCCACAGCTGTGAGACTCACAGACCATCTCAGTTGCCAGGTTTGTTTGCTAAAAATCCCCTGGCTTTGAAACATGTACAAACCACCCCTGGAGACTCGGCTGGGGCCTCCCTGCTGCTTTTGTTTGAGGTTTAAAACCACAGTGGAAACCAGTTTTCAGATATGTTAATACTGGAAAAGGATGAGCCAAGTTAAAGTAACAATCATTGAAAAATGTTTCTTGAGAGTGGAGGGAAGGTTGGTTGTGTTCAGCTGGCAATGCTGCAGCAATGAGATGACTTAAGGAAAAAATCTTGCTCAGTAAAGCCAGGTTTGTTCCTGCTGCAGGGATCAATCACCAGGTGAACATCTCTCTTGTGTATGACCCAGGAGGGCAGCCCAGACCCTTTATGATTCCTCCAGCTTTAGCACCTCTGAAGGTGGTCCAGCACCTCTCTTCCTCTGTCACCTCCCTGGTGCTGCCAGCCCCAGGCCAGGAGCTGCAAAATGGGCTGAAATTGTACCAGCAATAAATCCAGATCATTTCAGAGCAGTCAGGCACCTCGTTTTCTAAATCTGTCATGAGGACACTTGATACTGAAGTGTCACATTCCTTTAGAGACAGGCAAAACAAAGATTAAAATTAAACTTGTCCTCAGTGTTAGGGAAAAAGCTTCAAGAAGTGGTATAGCAGCAGGCACTGTGATGAGAAGGGTTCTTCCAGAGTCTGTCACTGTTTGTGGAGGGCAAAAGAGGGCAACACAGGGTCAAGTCAAAAAGCACTGGAGAAGCAGGGCAGATGGAAAGTAGCTTCCTTGAACTAATATGAATCTCTTCCGGAGCAGAAGTTGAGCTACACACTCCCAGATAAAGGTCAGTTTGTTAGCACAGATAACTAGACAGATCCTTGTGTCTCTCCCACTAAAGGAAGAAAAGAATTAACTTTCCCCTGCTCCCTTTAAGATAATCATAATACCTCAACAGTAACAGAGCAGAAGTAAATATCTCCAGCCCAGGAAAATGGCAGTGGATCCAGGTAGAAATGCTGTGGAGCAGAGATGATTCTTGGGAGTCATGCCAGGAGAGACCTAATGAAGGTGCAATAGCTAAAGATGAAGTCCTCTATAAACCATCTAAACTGAACACTGGACAGTGTAGCACTATCATGTCAGATGTTTTAAACCCACATGCAACATGTGTAATGTGTCTGCAGCACACCCAAACCCAACATGCCTCCTCCCCACAATGCAAGTGCCTCCACACCTTCCCCAGGCAATTTCCATGCCACCCTTTAAATCATAGACAGGAGTTTCTCACCACACAACCCTGGCATTTGCCCTTAGCTGAATAACCTTCAGGATTTTTCCCCTGACAAGATTTTTGTTACCTTTGTCCAGCAGCCTTAAATAACCTCTGTCCACTGTGTATGTTCATGGTGTGCTGTGCCTGTGGTGGTTTTTGTGGCATGTCTTGCAGAGGATGGGTTGGAAGCTATTGAAGCTTCCAATCCTCTCTTGAAAAGGAGAAGGTTGTCCTTATCTCTGGTGGTTTGCATCCCTGAGCTGTAAACTCATCTTGGCAGAAATCTAAAGAAGATCCCACTACTACTTGGACATTTTCTCCATGGGGAGACAGGACAAAATTCTCAAAGAAGAAATGAGAAGAGAAAGATTATTTGCACTTCTGTCAGAAGGCTTCCATCTTTAGATTACCTCAGTGAGTACAAGAACTCCAGCCTATATATTAGGTAATGGCCAGGCACTTGGCAGGGGAGGCAGCACTATCTGGAGCCTATGTGGTCTCTAAAAGTCTGCTCAAGTTTAGACATAAGGATATACAAAGAAGCATATTAAAATAGTAGATGGAAATTTAGCACTCTGCAGTTAAAAAAAAAAAAAAGCCAAAAGGGAGTGATTATGAGCAGGAATCTTGGCTCTATTGACTCCTTTTTTTTTTTAATAAAACAGAAAACAGCATCATGTTCCCAGGGACATGCTGGCAAACAGCAGGGACAGAGTCTGAGAGAATCTATATTTTATACTTTATAACTTAATATGGCATTTGCATGATTTTAGTATTTTTATTGGTCCTGAAAACGTGCAATATAAACACGTGAACCTGCCAGAAGTACAGCACATGGAGGGCTGGGTGCTGAGGACGGATGTCTCACCATGCCAGCCTGCAGCTGGGAAGGAGCTGGGATACTGGGATCACCCCTTGCCCCAGGGTATGGTCCCAGTCCTGCAAAGAGCTCCCAGTGGGTACAGGGGTCGTGGCCTTATTTAGGGCAGGACTACATTATTCTGCACATTTATGGTGCTGCACTGCAGGATTAAGCCAACATTTCCACTTTCTAGTCAAGTCAGTGCTCATACCCTAACCTCAGCCCAAAAATAACACAAATCCAGCCCCTTTGCTGCTTCCATCCCCTCACACCCTTCTCCCTGCCCTCCTTTCAGCCAGCCACAATGTCACCAAAAGGAACAACAATGTGCTTCAGCACGGAGCATCCACCCAGTGCCACTAGAGTTTAAATGAAATCCAGTCTCCCAGACATGAGACTGCAAACTGCATTTTGTCCTCTTGTTGCAGTAAATCTGGTCCCTGCAGATGAGCTGGTTTGCCTTGTGCAGCCCAGAGCTTGGCATCTGCAGCAGGGACACCAGAGGCTGGAGCTGGGGAGCACACATGGCACCCCTGGGCTCATGCTGCAGCCAGCAGGAAGGTTACAGTCATCTTGCACACGTGGATTTAGACAAGAGCACACAGCACTTCACTGGACCTTTTGGGTCTAGTTTAGAAACCAGAGTGCAGTGGTCCTGTGGAGATCACAGGAGTGGTGCTGGGGCTGTACCCATACCCTGGTGGTCCCAGACACACTCACAGAACTGTCTGTGCAGGAGAACTCCAGTTCTTACAGGAAACCCATGGACCAACCACGGACAAGGGGACAGGTTTTGCAGACTCACTCGGACACCTGTGATGCCGGGATATCCAGGAGGTCCTTCTTTTCCCTTCAGTCCTTCATTGCCTTTTTCTCCTTTTTCCCCTTCCAGGCCTCGTTCTCCTTTATCTCCCTGTGGAAGAGAGGAAGGTGGGAGCTTTTCATACCCACACCACACATGGGTCACTGTATGTGGCTCTTGCAAGGAAGAAACCCACCACATAATTAATATTTCAGGAGCCTGAGAGGAAGAGAGCCTGCAAGCAAAAGGATGAATGAGGATGAGTCATAATACACTTGACATTTAAAAACTGAGCAAAACCAAGTTTCTTTTTTTTTAAGTCTCTTGGCTGGTGGAGAAGGAACTGTCCCATTACACAGGGTAATCTGAACCCCTTTGCTTCTTCTGCAATAAGGCCTGAACCTCCCACATGAATGAGACAAATGGACAAGATCTGGAAGTCTTCCTTGCCTCACCCAGAAGCACTGAGCTCGGGGTATTGAAAGATTTTTAGTAGGATAGGCTTATCAGGAGTGGCTGCTTGGCATTTGCTGTCAAGCAGGAATCAGCCAAAGGCTTGAATAAACACTCTTCAGGACATCTTGCCCCTGTGAAGGATTTGTGATTGAAGCAGGAGGTATCATCTCAAATGAGATGATGGCACAAAATTATATGGAAAAAGGCTCACTCTGTACTGACAGCAGCACCTGCACTTGTGCAACCAACCAGCCTTGGCAGAGTTGTTCTCCAGTTGCAGCTGCATTGGTGAGAGCACAGCCACATTTATTCTGGTTTAACAGATGTGGCTCTCCTACTGTCCAGAGACATTTTCAGATTGAAAAGGTATGGTGTGGTTTAAGAGTTCACAATTAGCAGTGGCAAAGAGAATCCAGAAGTCTTGACTGTCTATAAGGAAGATGCTTCTGGTCCAACATTCAGAGATAAGCAGAAGCAGAGACACATGGCAAACAGTTTAACTAGAATGAAGCAATAAACTGCATTGTTGTGGGACTGGCTGCTGTTTCTTTCCATGGAACAAAAAGTGCTGGCCTGTTTGGAAAGGCTGGCTGTGCAGGGACAGAAATCAGAGTCCTGTTCCAAAGGCAAGGTAGCAAACTCACAGCAGCTAGATAAGGAGTGCAGTGCAAGACCTGAGCGAGCACCTGGGGCTTTGCCAAGAGGGAGGGGATCTGGTTTCTTTACTTTCTAACAATATTCTGGTCACTGGTGCAGAGGATAGTGATGGACAACTCTTGATTTCCTCTGCCAGGCCCAAGAATTTCTGATTAGTTGGAAAATCAGTCTGTAAAGACTCAAATAATGAGACAAATTATTGGAAATCAGATTTTGAAGAGGTTGACCTTTTTGGAGATCTGATCAGATGCCATAAAAGTGGTAGAGGAGTGAAGCAGGAGGAGTTTATTATGCATGCATACAGAAAAAAAAACCCCAAACCCTTGGAGGGAGCAGGACAGAAGCTTATTTAACAGACAACCCAATACCCTTTTGGTTTCAACCTGACCCTGGGAACCACAGGGGCCTGAGTGCCTGAAGACGTGTGTGAGAGCTGAAATGTGCCCTGAGAGTGAGCTTTACCTTGACACCATCTGGCCCGGGTGGCCCACTGTCCCCTTCCAGCCCTGCTTCTCCCTGCAAGACAAAAGCCAGAAGCATCAGGCTGTGCCCAAATACACTTTCCCCCCATGCTTTTGGCAGTGAGTTGAGCTGCAACAAGAGGAGCCCAGCCTTGCTCTTTGACATGTGCCCTGCCTCACATTACTGAAACATTAATAAACTCCTTCTGGAGCAAGAGCAGGAGTTCACCCTCTTGCTTTACTCTGAGCCTCAGTTTCCCCTCACGGCTCCTGCTCTGGCCTGTGGGAAGGTTTATTTCCCTTGGTTGAAAAGGAGGGTTTGGTCTGTATTAGTTTAACCTGGGGCTTCCCCACCCTGCTCCAACTGACCTTGGTCCTGAGAAGGGACAGGAGCCACTGCTGGCTTCAGGCCAAATGTTTACCCCATCCTGTGCCCCCTGTCACCCATCTGGCTGCTGTTTCCCTGCCTGATTCCCACCTTTTCTGCTCCAGCATTTCCTTCCCTAGTCCTGGCTGTTCTGGTCTGGCCACCAGGCCAGGTCTGTCCCCACACAGCCCCTGTCACACACCAGGTTGTCACAGCACTTGGCCAGACAGCACCATAGCACTGGAGGGGCTGGAGCAGGCTGGTGAGCCCAGCTGAGCAGCTTTGCCATGCTGGTGTCTCCAGCACCCACAGAGAACTGTAAGGGACAGAGGGGGTCCAGAGCAGGATCTGTCTGCCCAGGGTGTGGGTGACCAGGGACAGAGCCTCTGGGGAACAGAAGCCCTTCCAGTGACCATACTCACTCTTTGGCCAACAAGGCCTTGCTCTCCAGGGACTCCCAACAGGCCAGGATCACCCTAAAAAGACAGAACCAGAGCCACAAGCTGTCACTGACAACAGGAGAGCATGGGACAGTCCTCACTGCAACCCTTTTTGACTTGCTCTTTCTTTCTCTCACACAAACACCTACACTTCAGTTTGCAAGGGGGTCCAGAGGACAGGTTGGTGTCCCCAGCATCTTTGCTCACAGAGGGCCAGCACACACCTTGCAGGCTCTGCTGCAGTGACACTCAACAGGACAGGGGCCCAGGAGGGATTTGTGGTGCCTGCAGAACCAGCAGATATTCCTGCAGCTGCAGAACCAGCAGATATTCCCTCAGTGTGGCCCTTCAGCACAGAAATCAGCAATGTTGGGGGCAACACCACCCTGCAGCAGACACACAACCTGAATGAGGGAAAGCTGACAGCTCTTTGAGCCCCACCATGACTGAGGAGGGTGGAGAAGAAAAAAACCAAATGAACTGAAGGTGCTTGGAGCTGGCAAACAAATGAATCTTGTTGACAAGCCATGAGGTTGCATTGGGGGCACCATGGCCACAAGGCAGCTGCCCTCCATGTGTGCTCATCTAAGCTAACTGCTTGGCAAGGAAAAGAGCTTGGGAAACACTGAAGCAGAAAAAAGTCTGAGCTATCCATACATCTCCTCCTGTAGTAAACTGATTGGAAAGCCATGACTACACAGAGCAACCCCATCCTGTCTCAGCATCTCCCAGTTTTGGAGAAGAGCAGCACAGGACTCTTGCTCTCTGGCTGCCCAGCCAGAACGTGTCACACTGACAGCAGTAAAGGGGTGTTTGTGCCAATCATCCTCTCCTGTTCCCAGGAGCACAGGAGCTGAAACACTTGTGCAGTATCAGGACACCAAAGACATGGTAGCCCCAGTGAAGTGTCAGAAGATTTGCCAAGGAAAACATGGCAAAGGATGGGGCTTGGAGTGGGGAGTGAAGAACAGCAAAGAGGAAATTGCATTTAATCCCCACATAGAGTCTGTTCAAATGCTCTGCACACAGAAGAGAACCTTCAAACCAAGAGGAAAGGGGGCTAGGATAAAATAAAAACCCCTCTGAGCTGCTCAGCACAGGGATCTTATACAAACAAAGAGATGTTTTTTATAGGCTTTTCCATGTGGACAAGAAGGTGCATTCATGGCCCTGGAGTGGGGCACCCTTCCCCCATAACCATCAGTTGGAAACTGGCAGGACCTTGTCTGAGGGAATTTTTAAGTCTGAGACCTTCCTAAGACTGTTCTTACTTCAAATTAGAAACTGCCTGGATCTCTGTATCTCCAGAGCTCCCCTCTCCACTCAGATTTTGGATCTGTGAAAGACTTGAGCTTAATTTCAAAGGCTTTTCAGAGCTCCTGAGGTACAAGATCCCTGGGACAAAAAGGGACAGCGCTTCTCCCAGCACCAACAGTTTCTCCTCTGGGATGGGCCTCAGGAATTTGTAACCAAGGGCTTAAAGTTAACCTTATTTTATTAGTTAAACTTTATCTTTTGTTGAATATGCTGTCTCCTTTGGCTGCAGAAGGGTGAATCTGTGATGTAACCACTTCTGCAGGAACAGAAGTTGCTATTATCTCCCTGGTCTGACAGAGAAATTGCACTGAGGGTTTTTCTTACCTTCATGCCAGGTTCACCTGCAAGGCCAGGTTGTCCCATTGAGCCAGGCGGTCCCTGGGAAAAAACACCATTAAAATACATATAATGAAAAAACCCATTGTAACCAAGTAGAAAGCAAGATCAAAGATATTAATTCCTTTAGCAGAGCCCTCCTGGGACAGCAGAGCCCTGGTTGCAATGTAATTGCAACCTGGAGCTGGCTCAGGGTACACAGCATCAAAGAGCACCGGTACCCCTCGTGCCTGGCTCCTGGGGGGGCTCAGCTCCTCTCTCCCAGCCGTGCCACAGCCCCCCAGCCTCTGCTGCCAAGCACCTCCAATTCCTTCCAATCCCTCTGCTTTCCAAGGTTAGCAACCATGCTGGGCAGCAGCACTGGCCTGAGTTGGGAAAGAAGGGAAAAGGTTCAGAATCAGACTTGAAAACTCTTCACAAGGGTCCAGCAGGTTGGCTGGTAAAGTGTTTGTCTGACTGTAACAGCCAAAAACCATCCTAATGTCAGTGACTGGGCTCAGATCAGAAAACCACAGCCCTGGGCTGTCACCAGGCTGTACTGGCTGAGAGAAAGTGGCTGGCAGATGAGATAACATGGCCCTGAGCACAGACCCTGCTAGAGGGACTTGGCATCCCTCAGAGAGCCACAACAGAGCACCTGACCTGGGAAACCATGCAAAGAGAGAAGGAAGATGAGAGAATGACCTTGCAAATTGTTACTGGGTGTCCAGCTGCCACATGCAGCCTTGCAATAGAGAGGTCACAATCATGAGATACCTTTAGCACCAAGCTCAATTGGGAGCTTTAACCTTTGTACGTTTCCTGGTCACCTCTGGGCAGTGTGGGGAATGAGAATATGTAAAACAGTCCCAAAGAGGGGACAGCAGAGCTTGTCTTTAAGGGATTTGAGTGGTTTATTTACTTATGGTATTGATGTTACGGGCAACAATATCCCTTCTCTTTGCAGTTAGGAATAAAGGAAAAAAGAGCATACAGTCAGGGGAGCACTCAGCTGCCCAGGGAATAAAGCCAGTTCCTGGCTTGCTGCAATGGATTGAAGCAGAGGAGGGAGCAGATCACATGTTGGGCTTACAAACAAATGGTCAAGTCACGCAGTGAGAAAATTCAAGCTCCAATGAAAGCAAAAATCCTTCTTGGGTTTCTCCAGAGGTGCCAGTGCAGAGAAAAGCTACTGGAAGAGTCACAGTTTTGAACAAAGCTCTGTACTTTCTTGGTTGGCAACATCCAGAGTGGCTGGGTAGCAGCTTTCCAGCTCTGTAGGGTGGTTTACCACGCTGGGAACTCACTCCAACCATTCAAGCAGCCATGAGAATGGAAACTTTCATGACTCACACTTTGCAGAAGACTACATTAAAAGCCACCTTCACTACTGTTTTCACAACCAAGTGAAACATCATGTCTCTATTACAGCTTGGGACCTATGGAAAGGAGGAACCCAAGAGGGAACTGGCACATCTGGTAGAAACAGCCAAAACTATAATAGTTCAAGGGGAGTGAAACCAAGCCAAGACTGCAGATGAGTTAGAAGGAACCCATGGAGGCATCTCCTGCACTCCATCAGGGCACTGTTTAGCAGCTGCTGCTGCTTTGGTTGTGGTGTGTTTGTGCCACTGCTTCATGGCAACAGCAACCCAAAAGCACAGTCAGCAGCAAAGGCATTTCTCTGAGCTTCCTCCACTGGCTGCAGCAGCTCGTGCTGGGGCTGACATAGCAATCCAGGCAGGCTGACACAACTGCACCCTGACAGAAATGGCACTGGTGAGGGGGGAAGAAAAGACCAGTTTTCAGTTTGAATTGTTGCTGTATTTGGTCCCCAACTCTGCACCCTGGTGTAGAAAGATGGGTTCCTAGTGTGGCTGCAGAGCCATGCCTGGGCCATGGTGTTAGTGTGGTCAGCTTTAAAATGTTTCTCTTGTCATGAAGATGGGTCTGCATATCTCCCAGCTAGGTGTCTATGGGCTGTGATGAAAATGGTGCTTGTTTGCTTTGGAATCCAGTTTTCAGACTTGAGGGAAATCTTTCCTGCTTGTGTCCCCAGGTGTGGAAGGATGTGTCTCTGTACCCTTACTCCTCCCTCAGTCCTGCTTCTCTCAATGGAAGGGGAAAACAAACAGGAGCAAAAATCAGACCTACCTTATGCCCAATTCCTCCCAGAGGCCCAGGTGGCCCCTGTGGTCCTTGTGGACCCTGAAAAACAGAGACACAAGGCTCTCTTCATACAACTGTTTTCATTTCTGAAGGGCCATAACTTTTATCACAGTGGAGCTACAGAGCATGCAAGAGATGGCCAGTGAGATGGAGAGGCCAGCAGTGGGTGTGTTGAGGCACTTTTAACAGGCATAGAAAGCCCTTCATCTTTCTGATTCTTACTTAAAACAACTGCAGTTGGCAACTTGGAAATGCCTGGTCTGCCATCTCCCTCCATAGTCCATGTCAGTCCCCACAGGCAGAGAAGAGCAGGATGCTTCTTCCTCTTTCAGTGGTCCAGTTTGCTCTACTCAAGGTCTATGTCTTCACATATCTCCCAGTGCCTCCCTCAAAGCTGTGGGCTCAGATCTGAAACTATCAGCCTCCCTCTTGGTCTCCCTTCACTTCTATCTGCCAACCCAGCCCAGCTCATCTGACCCTGGCCCAGACCTAAATCTTGCCCTTCTTTTTTCCCCTTCCAAAATCCAGCCTAGGCTGCATCCTGCATTCTCCCTGGTTGATCATGGTCTTGCTTTGGCTGTCCAGGGGTCTGACCTTGTCTTTCCTCATACCTCCTAGGACTCTAGCCCTGTCTTTCACATCTCTGAATACACTGGAGCTGGCAAGGACAGAGAAGCTAGGAACAGGAATGAGTGGTGAAGAGACAAAGAAATGATGTGTCTGTGTCTGTGTCTGTGCAAGGAAAGACAGATGAAAAGAGTGATAAGATACTTGCCGGGTCGCCTGGAGCCCCTTTTGCTCCTGGAGGTCCAGAAGGTCCCTGGATACCCTACAAAAATCAAAACCACCATGGTCAGCTCCAACCCCAATCTGTCCTGCCCCTCAGCAGTATCATGCACCTCAAACACTCCACTAAAAGGACCAGAGAGATGACCCCATTTGTGTGAAACATTATCTAAGCTCTTCCTCTCAGACCAGGACCCAGAACTTAACAGACTTGAGTGAAACTGAGGTTAGGAAAGGAAGGACAAGAGAGGGACACTTACTGGGAAGCCACGTGCTCCTGTCTCCCCAGTCTCCCCCATCTTCCCCTGTGAACACAGAGTTAGAGCCATCAGGATCTGGGAGTGTGTGGAAACACCTGTGGTGCTTTCACCAGGAGAAGCTGCAGTTCCCTGGGCACCATGGACAGGTGGGCAGCCCTTGGGGAATGACACCATGCCAGGTTTGGCAGGTGCTGGCTGTCACAGGGGACATACCTGCAACCCATCTGGCCCCAGCTTGCCTGGCTCCCCTGCTCGGCCCTGCAAAGCAAAAAGATACAGACACATTGGCAGGAGCACAAACTATTGGGGATGCTCTTCTGCCCCAGCCCACCTGCTCCTGCATCTCTGTACATCAAATATCCCCTCCAGTTCCTCCAGTTCCCTGCAGCTTTTGAGGGGCCAAGTGCCCAGCCTTCTACCCTGAGGAACACCCCCATCAGCAAGGAATGCAGGCAGTGGGCTGCATGGTCTCAGGCTTTTTTTGGCAAACATTGCTTTGGAGGAAGCTGGGATTCTGGGGAGACTCAGCACAGCCCTGCTTGACAGGCAGGAAATACAGAAGATTTCTCCACCCAAACTGCACTCATGGGGCCATGTGTACTGTGCAGGGGATGGAGTCTGTGATGTTGAGTGGTGGGACAAGGATCCAGCTCTGTCACACTATGCTCACATCTGCTGCCAAAGGAGGAAACTCTCCTATGAAGCCCTCTCAAAGCCTGTCCTGGAACAGGGTGACCTTGGATGAGGCTCTGTTTGGGCAGGATATCTAGCCAGGCTGCCTTTGCACCAGGTGTCTCCTGCCCTGCATTTCTTCCTATCCTGACCTAATTAACATGATGAACATCACAATAGATACCCAGTCCCTTTGGTCATGTTTCACCTGTCATGTTAAATTGCTCTGATTCTTCTGCTATGTTCAGATGTAACAGTCAAGTGAACTTGCTGCTAGTTAAAGCTAACTCCCTCCTGCAAGGGACCCTATTATTTTTGCAGAGGGCCTTTTACATTTGTAGACTGCCTGTGTCTTCAGGGTTTCACACTCCAGCCACAAGAGCCCTGATGCCCAAGTTGGACAGATTTTGGACCAACTTGGCCACCCTTTGGCACTCACCTTGACACCTCGTGACCCTGGCTCGCCTACTGGTCCATCAGGTCCTCTGGCACCCTGGGAAAAGGCAAAATAGAGGCAACATAAGAACACAGTATGTGTCTTACTGGAAAATGCAGCAGTCACCCTAGCTTTGACCACCAGGAAACCCCATGGGATCAGTCCTGGCTCAGCCAACTCATATCTGGTTGGGTTGAGCACAGCAACTCGGAGGCCAGAACTTAACAGATCCCTTCTTTGTTTTGCTGCTTCATTTCTTACCATTTACCAGCACTAACCACCAAAATATTTTTTATTCCTGTTAAACCAACAACCAACCACAAACCAAAGTGAGAGAAGGGCAGACCAGGAACAGCCTGATTTTCAGAGAGCAGTTGCAGGACAAGGGGTCTGAAACACAGAGGCCTGCAGTTCTAGGCTTACTGATAGAAACCTCCTTTCTAGAAACCCCATTTTACCCTGGGCATACCACACTGTCTGCTGGTCACAACCAGGGCAATAAAGCCACCAAGGATATAGAGGCACACAAGCCTGCACCTTAGAACTGTCCCAGGCTCCAAACTGCTCCCAAAGAGAAGGGTATATTTGCTGGCAGCTGAACTCCAAGCCAAACTCCAAGCTCCCTGCTATTTAAAGATCTGGCTGACATGAAGGATGAGGCAGGTGCTCATGCATATGCATGCTGGGAGGAGCACAGCCAGCAGTGTCTGCTTTGGTGTTCTGGTCCTGTGCCCAGCATCTGCCCCTGGGTGTGCAGATGGGTGCAGGAGGCATGAGGACCTCAGGAGGTGTATGGGACACACACTGCATGGTGTGTACAAGAGTCCAGACTGTGAGTGATCATGGATTTGATGAGGTAAAATTGAATAGCTCGTGGTACAGCTCGGGCATCCTCAAGGAAGGGGCTGCCCTTTTTCTTCCAGAGGATTCCAAGCAAGGAGAAGCACTGCTCTTAATCTCAGAAGAGCTGAACACACAGCCCTCTGCACCATTCAAACCCCAGAAACCAGAGTGCCACACTGACAGAATAAAGAGAGCAGAGGTCAGGGGAAATCGGAGTAACAAAGGGCATATCAAGAGACTCTGTTAAGGCACGTCATGTTCATAATCAGGCCATGAGCTCAGCTGGGACTCTTAGGCGCTACTGAGATATAAATAATAAATAAAAACACAAGCAGTGCTAGAATGTAGTGGTAAGAGGAATCCTGAGAGCAGGCCAAGGAGGAAATAGAAGAAACAGGAGCCAATGTGCTTAATCGGGATGCAAACTGAGTGCCAAAAGTAATAACAGGCCTGGGGAGCCAATGAGTTAGAAAAGCAACTCCAGTATAACAGGCAAGAGAGTGAGACTCACAAAGAGAGGCAGTGTAACAGCAGAAGATGTATAGGAAAAATAGCCAAATTGTTACAGCAGACAAAGGTCGTCAATATAAAATGATGCAAAACCTTCTACTGTGCTTGGCAAAATCCTGTGCTGCTGAGAGTACCCAAGATTAAAGAACCAAAAGCCTATCTTGCATGCCAGTAAAACACATCTCTGAAGAATGATCAGCCTGGTCCCCAGGACAGATGGACAGAGAAGGACTGTGCACTAGATGGGAACACCACAACCAAACAGGGTGTTTCACATGTCAGAGCTTTGCTACTCACTCAGCAGCCCTAGACCCCAAGTGCCCCAGCTCATGCTTACAGCCAGATCAAAGAGCAGTAAAGACCAGAAGTTTTATTAATCCACATCCCTATAAACCTCAAAGCACAGTGACATAAACCAGAATGTCATTTAAAAGCAGGGCTACTGACAGCTGAAGCCAGATGGTGCTGTGAGGAGAGGGACAGCAGGGCTTGAAGGCATTTGGGGAGCTGCAAAAACCACAGACCTGCCCTGGGCTGGGCACTGGGCTGCCCAGAGAGAAGGGAGGTGTCAGTGTGTGCATGGCACTGGGAAAGCACCCTGCTGCCCAGCTTCTCATCTTCCCTGTAAAACAAGTTGTTACCCTCCTCTTTGAGCAGGCATTGAGTTATTTTGTGCAGTGACATCTCTACTCTCTGAAATGATGGGGTTACCTGCTTCTGAAGAACTGCTGAGGGGAAAGATGGAATAGCTCAGCCCTGATGTTGGAGCAGGCATCAGAGATGAGTGGGACATGGAAACCACAGTGATGACTCAGGTTAGAGGTCTCTGTTTCAGGACTAATG
The DNA here is from genome assembly GCA_038090715.1 of Florisuga fusca. Classification (NCBI taxonomy): domain Eukaryota; kingdom Metazoa; phylum Chordata; class Aves; order Apodiformes; family Trochilidae; genus Florisuga; species Florisuga fusca. The sequence continues at coordinate 3,789,742 of JAAWXA010000033.1, forward strand.
CTGATGGGGAAGGAAAGTTTGATGTGCCTGGTCTCCTCAGACTCATCTCTGTAGCCTATCCTGCCCTGTCCAGCCCCTTTGGCAGTGCTGGGCTGCTCTGAGCTGGCTGGAGGCTGTTGGGTGCCCTCAGCCCTCACTCAGGGCTGCAGCAAGGGCAGTGGTGGCTGCAGTTCTCAGCAGCCCAAGGTGGCAGGGCTGGCTGAGGAAGTGTTTATGGTATCCTCATTTCTTCCAGCAGAGCCCTGTCACCAGCATTGCAGGATCTGCCAGGGCAGTCTCACTTCAGAGCAGTCACCTGCCTAATCCCATCACAGCACATCTCCTCTGCATCTGACCTGAAGAAGGAGAAAGTGATCCTGTGTTCACAATGAATGTGGCAAGCTGCATCTTCTCCGGCCTCCTGGGCTGAAACCCAGGATAAAGGCTTCTCCTAATTCACCTTGACAGGAAAGGCTACATTTAGTCAATTAGTTAAATCTTTAAAACTCTCTTTTACTGACAACGCTGGTTAGAGATGAGTGAGTGAGGTCCTGGCAGCTCTCCAGGGAGCATCCCATGCCAAAGGCCCCAAGGCACAGCAGACCCAGGGCTTTGGCCTCACAGGCAGAGCTGAGTGCAGCTCCCCTGGGACCCTCAGAGCTTCCAAATTCCCCAGCCAGCTGGCTGTGTCTACCCTGGGCATGGCCAGTATGCAGAGAGGTGTCTTGGTGAATGTCCTCCTAAGGGCATATGCAGAGTGGACCCAGCAAAGAACAGGGCAAAGAGGGTGCAGGGAAAGGCACTGCTTTATCACCTGTGTCAGCATCTCTAGGAACTCATGAAACAGAGAAGGAAGCTTTTCTTTAGTCTGTGTTAGTATTTATATGGCAGCACACAGCTCAGGAGAGGTCCCACTGGGCCCAGGCTCTGCAAACAGTGCAAGCTCCAAGGACCTTTACAAAGTAAACAGGAAAGAAAGGAAGGTTAAATAGAGATCTGTCTGCTCCTTTGCACACAGGAAGCCAAAGCACAGAGAGATACAGGTTCAAACATTTCAAAATCTGCTCCTGTTTCACCAAAGCCAGCTGGACACAATTGTGTGGCTCAAAGGCATCACCATGTCCACCTCAGAGCAGCTCATGTGAGGTCACACTGGGATTCACAGCACAGGGACATGCCTGGGCAGTCCCACTGCAACATGTAAGCCACAAGACCAAGTGTTGCCCCTAACTGGTACCTGAGCAGATGACATTTTCTTTTCGGTTGTGTTGTCAGGCAAGAGGAGTCACACTGGTCTTGTGCAGGACACCACAGCCCTGCAGCCCCGTGTCCAAATGCTGATGCTGCAGCTGCAGTCAGTCATGCTGACTGCATGGACTGTCCTGGACCTCCTGAGGACACTCAGAGCTGGGAAGAACCCAGCATTTATTAAATTCTAGTTTCAGAGTCTTACATGGGCACATTTCTCATCGTACTCCCTGTGTCATATTCTGCCCCCTCTAATCAGGAGTTATTTTTGATACAGGCTCCAGCAGCAGTAGCAGAGCAGGTCCCAGTGTGGCACCATCAGGGAGAGCACAGTCCAAGGTAGCATTTCCCTCTGAGGTGTGTGCTGCTGAGCAACACCATCAGCAATCCCAAACCAAATAAAGTGCAAAGAGGTTGGATAGATCTGAACATCACCAGCTCACAAGTGCAGAGGAACTCAGCTCCAGGCTTTGCAGGTTTACTGCTAGTCCATGTGAGTCAATAGAAACACACCCTGCAGCTAGAGGGGACACCATTCCTGCAGAACAGAGCTACTGCCCAACAGGAGAGCAGAGTGCAGAGCAGCACTGCTCCTCCCCATGTTTAAACAGATGCTCAGAGAGACAGTAAGCAGCCTCTGAATAGCAGAAGCAGCAGCATGAACAAGCAAGCAGTAGCTCCTTTCCAGAAATCCAAAGCTTCTTTCTTACCCCTTTATCCAAATATTGATATTTCACTATCACAGGCCAGTCAAATGAAAAGCAAGCAGATGCCTTGGCTGAGGTGGAGAGGAGCCATTGCTGGCCATAGATCTTCAGCTAATTTCTCCTCAGACACCCCTGATGCTTTTTCAGCCAACTAGAAAAATCCCTGGGAGCAAAAGAAAATACACCTCTGCTTTTTTTCTCATGAACTTTCTCAGCTGGACCTGGGACAAGAAGTTATATTCAGGTTTGCTCAGATAACACCACTTCACAAATTCCTAGCATTGAGAGACTCCTGCAGCCAGCAGTGCTGGGAAATGCTGGGGCTGTGTGGCAGAGATGGTGGTCCCTGCTCACCCAGAGTGAGCTCAGGTGTGCACAGCTTATCTCCTCCTTGCAGACTTCACCTGGGCAGCAGTTTATGCAGGAGCCTGAGAAATTAATGGCACCACTGGAAAAGAGGAACATGCTCTGGGATTTGAAAAGCTCCTCTGAGCCAGTGCTCAGCATCCCCTCCAGTTAGATGATAAAATCCCAGGAATATTGACAGACACCTGGGACAGCAGAACAAGGCAAGGTCAGGCACTTTACAGCAGGGTGTCAGGTGCAGCTTTACCATCTGAGTTGCAAAGTCACGACTCCCGTTGATATTTAACCTTTTGCAGAGATTTCCAGTCAATGCCTGAGCTTTGTGAGATTGATATCCTTGATACAGGATGCTGGAGACCGTGTGTTTCCTCCTGCTGCAAGGAGCTGATTAACAGAATTGGACTTTTGAATTTCAGTGAGATAAGGGTGAGGGACTTGCTGAATCAGCCACCTCCAAATTTAAGCCTTCATTTGGTGAAATAATTAGGTTTCAGCACATACGTAGCTGCCACTAGCTGAATGTTAAGTGTATGTCTAAGTGCTACACCAAGTACAGATGAGGGGAGATATTCCTGGGCTCACAGGTCCAAGTTTCTTGTCCTTAGGGAAGAGAAGATGGGAAACCATGTTTGTGGAAGATTGTTCAGTATCAGTTTGATGGGCAAAACAAAAGACTTAGGAAGGAACAATTGCCCTGTCATGACTCAAAAGGTGGTTACAATTTTTAAAGAATTTTCTTTCTAAACTTTGTACTTATATCTTGACAATCCAAGACCTATCACAACATCAATACAGACCCCAAAAAGTCTCCATTGTTCTTTTCAATTGAAAACATATTTGCTATTTACGTTTCCTTCAAAAGCAAAATTACTTTAATGAAGTATCCACAAACAGAGCTCATGAAATCCACAAACATCTGGTGGAGGCTGCATTCATGTTTCCACTCTGAATTGAATTATGTCCCTTTTGTAAGCTAGGATAGACAGAGGGTAATGTCTGAAATTACAATTGGGGGATCATTTCCCCATCCTGAGAAAACCAAGAGCCGGAAAAGAAGGACAAACTAAGCAAACAAAGAATGCTGTGTGCCTGGAATGTCTTCTGAGAGTATGAAGAGAAGGACAACGTGAGGATACTGAACTACCCACATCATATTCACTGAAATATGTAGGATTTCAGAGCAAAGTGCAAGTTCCTCCTCTCTGCTGGGGATCTGAGAAAGGATGTCTGTCTATCCTGCATATTCTGTACAGACTGTATTGTGGTGCTCACATGCACCATGTTTCCATCACCCCACAGTCCACCAGAGGGTGCTGAGGGCAGCATAAGAGCAGGACACCAGGTGCTCAGCACCCTCTGGAAGATGCTTACCCCTCTCTGATACCTGTGTCCTTAGGACAAGATCAAGACCTTGAGGCATGCTCTTCCCCAGTCACTGCCCTCCTGTTCTACCCTTTCTGGAGTGATGTTTTGTTGGGCTCTGCAGGCAGCTGGGACAGAGCCATTGGTGTAGCTCTGGTTTTCAGGGCTGGAATGCATGGTGAAGTCTGGGCTTCCTCAGTGGAGATTCAAGCCAAGGCCATGAAGCTGAACACCTCTACCACACAGTACATCATTTTGAGGATGGACAGTGCTGGCAGCAGCTGGTGTCCTGCAGGATGTCCTACACCCAAAGGTAGGTCCTTGCTGTATCAGCCAATCTCCTCTCTTAGGAGATGAATCCAGCTTTGCTCTTGGTTTTACCTTCCTCCTGTCATTCCTGACAGTATGAGCAGGGCTAAAAAGATCCTGGTCAGCCGTATTCTCCTTGTGGACTGAGGACTTCAGGCCACCACAAATGTAAGAGACCAAAGAAGATTTACACAAGCAAATCTTGCACAACCCAGGCATGTGGCTGGCATGCCCAGCCAGCACCTAGGGGAAGGCAGTGCTGGGACTCCTTTGTCACCACATACATTAAAGGCACTGGCAGAAATGCCTGATCTCCTCTGAGGACCCACCTCTCCAAAAGTCAGTCAGCAGCCTGGATTTATCCAGAACATTTTCTTCTTCAGCTCTGTGCTGTAGTTTTAACTTGAAATATTTTCCACCATCCATTCACAGCGTCTCATGGAAGTGCCTCCAGTTCCTCATCTGTCACAACCATGGCTGTCCCAGACAGCCCAACTAATTGCTGCTCTGTAGGACAGAGAAACCTCCATCCCCAGGGGACCCTCCAAGAGCGGAGCAGGGGAACGAGATCCTTCCCACTAAGGAGCAGAGCAGCAAGGAGCTGTTTTTCCCAGCCACAAGTTAAAAGCTGAACCCTGATATGCATCTACTGGGCTTGGTGTCCTTCTATCTGTGATTTTAAAGCCTAGAGCTGTTCCAGGGTACATAACTCTGTGGTTATAAAGCCTTCTAGCTGGTTATTCCATGTCCATTTGCCAGCCCCAGCTATTTGAAGTGAGTATTAGGTATAAGGAAACATATGCAATCCTTGGCTGCCCTGAATTCCCCAAGCTGGAGCTGCAGTAGAAGTCGAGTCTGGGGGTAGACAAAACGTTATCATTTGCTCCAGCCTACATCTTTGAAAATGAAACAGGGAAACAGATATCATGAGATCTTTGGAGGGAGAAATGCAAATCATGTTGTTGTTGGGGCCTCCAGCAGAACCCATGTGTGCTCACTATTAATACTTTGTAGAGCAGCTGGACAAGGAAAAACAACCCCAAGCAGGGATGCTCCTGCAATAAATGTCCCATTGAAGAAGAAGAACGATTGAGGAGCTCAGTGGGACATGGGGTGGATGTCACAGGCAGGAAAATAAGCAGCTTTGGCAGGTCTAGAGGTCATTCTGCTCTCAGCTGTCACCCAAACAGAGCAGGAAGAACCACACATGAACTGACACAGAATGCCTGTGGAATGTTCATCAGTGTTACATGTCCTTGTAGCACTGTCAGTGATGCCAGCATTACCCATGGAGCCTGCTCTTTCCAGGCAGAGTGAGGATTTACCTATGCTTACAGAGGGCTACTGTTTAAATATGAACAGATAAAATCAGGGCCTCATGTTATGAACTAGAAAACCCAAAGAAAGACACTGAATGTGCTTATAATTTTATCTACTGACAATGCAAACCACACCTTCCTCACAGCCCTGTGGAATGCTGCCAGAAGATACTACTGCAAGATGGAAAGGGGAGACAAAGGAAGAGTAGGCTCCTTGTCAGCTCCACTTCTGCCTGCCCTGCCTCTGAATTTGTCATGGCACAACATTAACTGCTGGATCTGCCTCCAGTTAAATCACCACACTTCACATCTCAGTTGTTCTTTGTCCCTTTTTAGTCTTCTACCTGCAGACTTTGATACACCTAGCCCAGATGACTAAATTTTCACCATCCTCACCTCATCCATAAACTCTGTTTTGATACTGCAGGTGGCTGGAAAAGGCAAGGGGGATCAATTCCAGGATAAACACCACCCTGGGACACCCCTTTGCTCACACACATCAGTTGCATTCACATCCCTGGCAAGACTTGCTCCAGTGACCACAGTCCTTATGCACAGCAGGAGCACGGGTGTGGAGGTGCTGCCCCAACTGCTGCTCATCTCCACACCCCCAAACTAACCCACCAGACTTTTCCAACAGCTGAAAAAAAAGAGAGGGATAAAAACTTGTGTGAAGTGCTTACCCTGCGGCCTTTCATCCCTCTTATCCCTGGTGCACCACGGACTCCTGCTGGACCCTGGGAGGGGAGAAGGGAAACAAAATGAAGACAGAGGAGGAGGAAGGCAGCAGCTGTTGGTGAGACCCCACAGCCCTACATCACCTGCAAGGGCCTCAGACACACATCCTTGACCAGCAGGTTGGTTCATTAAATGCTTGAGAAAGACATTACCATATTTACTTGTCTATAAATGTTTTTTTTTGGGATTTTTTTTTTTAACTCACTAGTTGTCTTTGGATTATGAACATTTAGGCTAAGGATCCTGGCTGAGATTTGTATGGTTACAGTCTGTTGTCTGCAAGAGGTGTGATTTGAAGAGAAGTTGAACATCTAGAATTCCCTCCAAAGCTATTAAAAGCAGCTGTTTCTCAGTATCTGTACAAAAATAATAACCAGGATCTGTTTTTCAGTTGCCAAATACAAAATCAGACACCTCAGTTTGACCTTTTCAGCCAAATACTGATTTTATCTTCAAGAAACCGCTGCCATGTTAGTCCTGCATAAACATTCATACTGGCAGATGCTATTTTCATCTGGACCATTGCTGCTGCAGATGATTCTGTTCTTCTTGCACTTGAAGAAAGGTTTCAGGTTTTATTTTAACCTGGATTTGTACACACTTGATTCATTAACGTGCATGCAGGAAATGCAGAAGAAAATAAAATGTCTTTTCTTATCTTAAAATATTTATCAATTAAAAATTAAAGGATATGGTAATTAAGAGGATTTATTTCTCTATTATAACTTTAAAACTCCATATTTGAAGTTAGAGCCTTTCTGCTGTCAGAAAATAAAACTTTAAAAGTTACACATTCCATCCTTACTCTCTCAAACATTCCACACCATTTCTATATTAATAGCTTTTACCAAGTGTCAACCCTGCAAACTCCACCAAGGATCACAACAATATTGAACTGGGATCTTCCCATTGCTTGTACCACTGCCACTAAACAAGATTTTGCTTTTGGAACAGGGATATCTTTCTGCATGGCGTGTAAGTTCAGAACACAAATGCTCAGCTGTTCTCTCTCAAGATGGAAAAGTTAGTTGACTGTAACTGTATTTGCCATCACAGTAAATCCCAGTTTGCTAGTGAGCTCAGTAGCAACTGGCAGAGGCAAGGAGTAGATGTCAGATGCCTATTTTATAGAGATTTTTATGATAAACACATACTGAAGCAAAATTCTTTTTTGGTATTTGGAATATTCTCCTGGAAGCCTCAGCCTATCCCTAAAAGCTTATGAAAATACAAGCACAGAAACATTTGTTGTAATGGTGAAATGTTGAGGGAGCAACTGGATATCATGCTGTGAATGTCCAGGAACTGTTTAAGGAGGAGGGTGAGCTTTAATACGTACACATTCCATTCAAAATTGTGCAGTAACACACAGATGTCCTGTGATGGTAGACAGGAAGAGGGAAGAAGAATTCACAGACCTCACTGAGCTGAGACTAAGGGTAGTTTCCTACCATTGACTGGACCCTTGCTCTCTGTTCCTGATCACTCTCTATTGAATTCATCAGCCATCAGAGCTGGTAAGGCTCACTGGACAGCTTATCTCAAAGATTTTAACAATTCAGGACAAGCAACAACAACATGCCAGAGGTCTAGCTTGAAAAGCAAATAATGAATATTTGGTGGAGAAACAGGCAGAAACAGCTGGAGTTAATGAGTGGGGATTTGATATTAGGGGATTATTGATTTACTGGCTTTGTGGGGAAGTTTGACTTATTGAATTATGACTTTTTAAAACACAGTCTTGGAGGAAACATTTTTCTTGAGCAAAAATGTTAGTTATTTGTCTGCAGGAGAACAGGGAACTGGAGGAAGCAGAAGGACCTGGGGATGGTCTCAGCTCCCAGAGCTCTTCAGAAAAGTTTCAGCATCTCCAGCCCAAGCTGATGCCTCTACTCATACTGCTGTCACGCCCCAGTGAAGACAAAACAGCCTCCACTAAATGTAGTAGTTAGTGGAGCACTAGATAGTGCTTCAGGACAGGGAGGTCTTTGCCATAGGGCCAGTGTGGAACATCCCTATGCCAAGGATTTCCTCCTGTCCTCCCCAGTGCCCATGGAGAAAGCAGGGGGCCTGCCCAATGCCTTGGCCATCAGCAAGTCACTTAGAGCTAATGTGCTGGGAAGCTGCTAAAAGAGGAACATCTTGAGATACTCAGCTCCATGCCAGACTTCTGCCAACAGCAGCTGCTGCCCTGAGGGACCACAGAGCTGCTCACTGCTGGGGGCTGCAGGCAGCAATGTGCTCCTTTTATTACAAGGGCCTGGGCAGTGCCATGTTGCTACTCTTCAGGTAGGGATGGGTCACCATGAGATGCTGCTTGACCTCAGACCTTTTCTTTCCCTCAACTCCATTGACTTGCAACTGTGAAATCCCTCCCCAGTCACCAGCTGGCTGCATCTGGTGGGCTCAGAGCATCCCTGAGCTCTCTGCAGTGGGCAGAGCTGCTCTGATCTGGAGGCCAAATCCTTGGCACTACCCAGGCATTACACCACTGATCTTCCTCCCCTCTCCCAACAGTGTGGGAATTCATACACTGAGCAAAATGCATTCCTGTACCCATCCAGAGCTGCCTTTCACACCTGTAGCATTATGCTGCTGGGAGAGACAGAACTTGGTCTCCACAATGACTGTGGGAAACTGGAGCCATGCTGAAATCCCTCTCCACACCAACTGCACACTCCAGCCAGACCTGCACAGCAGAGCTTGTCCAGATGCAGGGTGCCTCTGGGGGCAGCTGCTCTGTGTGCTCCAGCTCTGCAGTGCAGGGTGCAGTTTGCAGCAGGAGGCAGTCACCACGGGATGCAGTCCCTGTGTTGCACGAGGTGATCACCACCTCTACCAACAATTCCTAGCAGAAACAGAGGGCCTTGCATAATATCTTGTAGGCTAGTGAGCCTACATCCTGTTAAAAGATCAAACCTGGATTGTGAGTTTTGAATTCCCCCAAGGGAAATCAGCTGCAAAAGTTTGAATTAAGCACCTCTTCCCTTTTTCAGCATCTCTTCCCATGCTGCTCTCACCCATGCCCCATATTTCTTGTCTCTAACTTAAATCAGCTGGGACATGGTTGCCTGACTCATCCCATGAATGCTCAAGCATACAGGACCCTGACTTCTGGGGTGCAGGATTACAAGGTGATGATAAACCTTTACTTACTGTCGGTCCAGGGATTCCAGGAAAACCCACTCCTCCTGGTGTCCCGGGGTGCCCCTAAAAGGGAAGGAAGAAGAACACACCTGGTATGAATTCCTGGGACCTGCTCAGCTCTTCTTCCTCCAAGTGGGAAGACAGAAAAAAGATCACTGCTGGTTGCTTGCAGTGTCAGGCAGGTCATTTATTTGCCAGGGTAAAACAGCTCAGGGGCAGATGCAGAAGCCCAGCTCCAGCCTTGGTAGCAATGTAAGCAGGTAGGTTTTCTGAACAGCCCAAAAGAGAACAGGCTGAACTGATATGAAAATCTGGTTTTAGGTCTTGCACTATGGTAGACAGGAGATGTCAGAGCAAGGCAAGGTCCCCTCACCAAGGATCCTGAAACAGTGGTGCCTGTAGCACAGCAAACCAGCACCAGCGTGCTGCCAGCTGCCCCCAGCGACTTGGTGGGATGTGAACAACAGAGGTTTGGAAATCCCTGTTCCCTGACCCAGTTTGTTCAGCTGTTAGGATGCCTGGAAACAGGCAACCCTTCAGGTGCTGTAGCTTGTAGCTCTTGGTTATCTCTACTTGACACACCAGGTCCTCAGCTGACAGAGCTGCAGAACATGAGCTGAAACGCAGCATCCTCTGAAGGGGAGACTGCTGAACAGGAGTGTGGGGAGAGGTTCAGAGGTGATGCTCAATCTCCAGTCAGTCCAAAGGCAATCCCCATCCCCACAGACAGCCAGAATCTGCAGCTGTTCTCATGCCATCAATAGACTGGGAGAAGTTGCACCCTTCCCTCAGACAGAGAGAGAGAGAGAGGCAGCAGCAAGAGCGAGAGAATGCAGACTTACTCCTTACCATCGACCCCTTGACTCCTGGAGGGCCTGGGGGTCCCACTGAGCCACGGTCACCCTAGGAAAGACACAAGTGCAGGAGGAAGGGTGAGGACTTTCACTAACAGACACTGAGCTGGCAACAATAGTGGTCTAGAGCAATGAAGCAATGAAAAGATCCACAAATTGCAGTTTATGCCACCAGATTTCTACAGAAAGGTCTCTGCCAGTACAGAATAATAATCACCCTCTTCCAAATATCCACCTCATCTGCGTAGTTAAAGGACTACACCAAGAACTCACTAATCCTCTCCATCCCAAGAGAGAGGACTTCATTATTGCCATAAGCCACTGAGGAGCAAGAAACAAGCAATGCACCCAAGACCAGCTTCAACTCCACAGCTGCCTGCACTCTCCCAGTAAAGCACTGGGAATTAGCTGTCTTAGGTTTGTGTGCTTGAGGGGATGAGGAAGGAGGAGTTAGCAAATGCTGCCAAGGAGCTGATGCTCTGAACCTGAACTACCTTCCCACATCTGAAGTGTAAGGAGAAATATTTTCTGGGCTTTAGGCAGCTTATTAAAAACAAACCCCCAGAATTTGTGTTGTCAGTATTTGGCCCTTGTGAACCAACATAAGGAATTTTTCTCCCCTGAATGCATGGATTTTATTAAGTATGTATTAACTGTATTGTTCTCTTTGATAATCTTTGGATTCTGCTGGCTTCAGTCGTAAGTTTTGCAGCTCTTGGGATGGAGATTGCTGACTCAGCTATGCCTAATGAAAGCCTATTTCCCACTTCCATTTAGCTCATGACAGCATAGTAAGCTGTAGGATGCTATGCCAATTGGAGGCCTGGTTGAGGTTTTGGTTTGATGATAGTTATTTCTGTCATCTGTAACTTTGTCCTGGTAGAGCAGAGGGCTGATAGGAATCCCAGCTGTGCTGAGGCTCTCCTGGCACAGATGTTCAAAGGAGGGCCTGGGTTTGCTTGACACTGATGTAACTTCATTGTGTTACAGAGCTGGTCTGCAACTCAAGGACAGCTCATGTGGTCAGGTCATTGGCATGGAAGTCATGGGTCCAGATGTGGATTTACTGGAGTAGAGAACATTCCACATCTCCTACCCGGCAGACCCCTTATTCCCTGTTCAATTCAGGGCTGCAGCTGCCATCATTACAGCTCACTCAGGCACCAGTTTTCTGTGTAATCACCTTGGACACAGCACAGACTCTCTTCCTCTGTTCTCCTTCTGTGAAACACAGGCCACATCACGTTGTTCCTTTTACTTCTGTGCCTTGACAGTTTGGACTGAGACAGCTCATGCCCCACCAGAGACTGTAAGCTGGAGGGGCTTTCCAAAGGCTGCTGCAGACAAGCAGAGAAATGTGTCTGCAGCAAACACAGTGGAAGTGTCACAGAGCTTTGACATCATCATCCAGAGGACAGGGCGTGAAGCAATACAAGCAAGAGAGAGGACTGATGTGTGATATATATTGGTTTATGCTCTTTACTGTCTTTATGGCTGGACTGTGAATAATTAAACCACTAATGAAAACCAGCAGTCTGCAACTGAGATAAAATGAATGACATAGTTGATTTTTCTTTGGAAGCTGCCCCTGAAGAAATTTTTATACTCTAATAGAGAACAAATTAATGGCCATTTACATTTCTATGGAAATTTTTCTTCCTGTAAGAAGCATGTAATGTACTGTACACAAGAGGGCACCAGCCCTTAGTAATGTGCCCAATTCAAGCAGAGGGGCAGCCAGATGGGATGCTCCTGGTCAAATAAAAAAGGCAAACATTTAGACCAGCCTTTGCTCAGATATTTTACTGCACTCTTGCACCTTCTCTGCACCCTTGCTGAGACCTCCAGTGCAGGCAAGACCTCCTGGTTCTGCAAGACCCCACTGGCAACTCTGCATTGACCTGTGAGCACATCCCTGCACAAATCAGTCTGTAACCTACACTCCTTGGACTCTGCTTTGACCAGGAACGCAGGACCGACAAGTCTTTCATTCACAGAAAAAGAAAAACAAAACCAAAGAGAACTGACTGTTAAATGCAAGCTTTCTGGCAGATTATGAATGAAAAAAGATGAAAGTTTCAGAGAACATCTGACAGTGTCTCCTGGGAGGGCGAGTGCATGTTCATTCCTAAATGTGGATAAAGTTTGCCTGGCCCAAGACTAGCTCAGACACCCTGGATGTGCTGAATTCCCAGCTGGGTGTTGCACTGACATGACAAATCTCCATAATACTCCTCCCGATCCAGTGCCCCTCACCCTGCAAAATTCACAATGAGCCATTCATTGACAGCAACCTTACCTTTTCTCCCACTATTCCAGGCTCCCCTACTGGACCAATAAAACCCATTAGACCCTGAGGAAAGAGAAAAACACAATTAATTTTCAGTTCTATTCTATTTGCTGAGAAAGTCAACTATTTCTTTGGTCCACCTTGCTGGTTGCAATAGCACAACATCCCTCACACACTGCTCAGCAATTCCTACTGGCTACCAGCACGGACAGAGCTGCTCCTGGCCATGGGAATGTCTCACTCCACAGCTGGTTCTGCTTTAGGCGCCAGCTGGAACAGCAGCCCTAGAATCTGCAAGAGTCACAACACACAGTATAGGGGATGAGTTCAGCACGTTTCAGGGGAAGGCCAAGTCCATAGTGTGGCTTTGTTTTTGTGGCTTTGTTTTGCAGTTCCCAAACCGTCAGCACAGTTTCCTCGAGAGCATCAATAGCTGGAGCTCCCAGGTTGCACACAGCCTGAGAGTTGCCATCATTCTAACTGCTATACTCCATGGGCTTCCCCTGGGCTCATCTGAGCTGTCTCAAACCCTCGTGCAGACTGATTTTGCCCTGGATAGTGTTGAGATGTCAGTAGGAAATCAATGTCCAAGGACACAGCCAGAGGGGCCAGCAGGGCAGCAGATCCGTTGCACTACTCAGAAACTATCTTGGAAAAAAAAAAAAAAAAAAAAGACAGTCTAAGCTCAGGATTTGTCAGGATTTAACAACACTAGGGGTATTGAAACAAACAGAACTGCTTTTAATTAGGAAGATGGGGACAGATGCAATCTCAAGCTAAGATTCCTGAGAATTAAAATACAGCAGCTCCCCTGCCAGTGCAGCGGGTGCTGACTCTGGAGATGCAAGGGGCTGTTCTCTCTGCTGTGGTCAGTGCTCTCTCTCACTGCATGATCCTCATGGCCTCGTCCCTAGTCCCAGCAAGGGTCACCAGGAGACAGACACCTGTATTTAGTTCCTCTGATGAGTCTGTGACTAACAGGATTCATCTCCTGCTGAAACACTGCATAATCTGCCCACAGTGGCATGGGTGGTGTCAAAGGAAGCTGTGTCCCAGGTTGTTTGATTCTAAGCAGTGGTCTGATTGGTACTGGGAGGTGGCTACTGAGCAAGTCAGAGACAGGAGATGGGTTTTCCAGTGGCATCACCCTGCTATTCCTCTTTATTAAAAAAGAATCTGGAATCTCGGTATGAAATTGTGAAGTTCCTCTATGCAAACACATCTCACTTTTTCACTTCAGCACCAGGGAGGTTTTCAAATGACACATTTGAGAAAAACATTCAGCATGGACAAATGCAGTGGGAAGAAAGCCACACACCAGAAAGGCAACTTCTAGCCTGGTCTCAGAAAAGGGACATCTTTTCCCCCCTGATATTGCCTGTCTTGGGGAACGGCAAGAAAAGCAGGAGAAGTTTCCTCTGTACTCCTGCTTTGTTGCTTTTTTCATTCCCAGCTGACCTGACGTGTGTTTTGCTGAGGAGCTCTCTGCATTCTGCAGTTCTGTGCAGGGACAGTGTGGAGGGGCATCCCCCAGCTCCAGAGGAGCATCCAGCACCGATAGAGCAACCTGCTCACAGGTTGGGCAGCTCCTCCCACCACCAAAATGCTACTCCCTCCCTCAAGTTACACTCACAACAGAAAGCTGTAGCCCAAAATAACCAGCATCACTGCCATTCCCTATGTGTGAGGCTCAGCAGAGCCACTCAGAGACTCAAAACACAATACGGGTCACTCTCCAGTGGCTTCTAGAGGGAACAGCTTCTGATGATGACTCCAAACACCAAGAGACTTCATGCATTAACATTCCTCACATGATGCAATTAAATGCCATCCTTTGAACATGACTGGAGACAGGAGCTCCTCAATGAGGCATGCTGATGGGCTCAACAAAAGCATCTCTCACTCGGCCGCTCAGCTGGCTTGGCCTCTTGCAGGGAGCAGCCACACACTCTCCAGAAAACTTGTCACACTCTGGCCTGGGACCAACATCCAGGTGAAAAGCATTTGGAAAAAAACATATGAGAGAAGGCAAAGAGCTCAGCAGTCACATCAGAGCCTGGAGTTAAATGCTTGTGTTAGAAATTCATCCCAGAGATGATGTCCCAGGAAACATGTCACTGTGCACGATGGAAATATCAATTTACTATGGGAAGACAGATACTACCAGGAGCTCCTACTATGTGGGACCAAAGGGGTCCTGGGGGGGATTGCCCAGTGCAGGAACCCAGTGGAGAGCTGGCAGATCTGCAGTCTCTGCACATATGAGGTTGCCACTGGGTGGCATTGCTGAGGGTTGCTGAGTCAATTATCCTTCCAATTAGACACAAGTGCAGATGCTGAGCTGACAACTGTATCCAGTTCACTGGAGCTCTCCAGTAGCCCAATGACCACAAAGGTAGCAAATCTTAAGGCAGAAAAGGCAAAGCAATGAGCTGAAAGAAGTCAATGCATTAAATCAGATAATTAAGAAAGAAACAAAATCTGTTCTTTCATTTCCAGCTTCTCAGAAGATCTGGAGAACTCCCTCTCTCCCTGAGGACATGCTCTCTTTTAGGTATTTCTGGGCTACTTAGGTCAGTCCCTGCAGAAGAGCAGGAAGAAGAGATTCCTGCTCTTGCAGTAAATGTTACCACTCAGGACAAAACCACAACTCTTCTGAGTGGCTTGGGCTGCAGTGCTGCATACCCAAACCCAGGCAGGAAGGGTCACACTTCTGACATGCTGGCCACAGCAGCCTCAGGTCCCACTCTCAACAGTCTCTAAAGAAACTGAGGTGTGAATCCTGTTCCTGCTCAAGGGGAAGTATCACTGCTCCCCATGTAACCAGCCAAAGGGAGCATCCCATGGTGTGACTGTGACAGTTGGGACTGAAGGGAGAGGGCAGAGCAGGGACCCTGTGAGGTGGCCAGCACAGTGGCTCTGTAGTGTTTGCAGCCAATACTGCCCTGGACTACCTTATCCAGTATTGCATAAATCCAGATAATATATGTCTAGGCAAAATAAATCTGCATAAATTATTGGGAGTATATGAAACAAGTCGTGGAGATTGGGTAACAATTTCCTTCACTGGCCAAAAGGGGATAGACGCTAACAGGAACACAAGCAGCAAAACGTTTAGGTTTTAAGAACCAGAAAAGCCACTGGTGGCAAATATTTAAGCAAAGCAGACATGAGTTGTGGCCATTACACTAAAATGGCTGCAGCATAACAGATTTTTCCCAGGTTCTCAGGGCTGAAAAGAAGCCCTGCATCCAACACGCCTCCGGGCGGTGTGTGTAATGATGCACGTGAAGTCCCAGATAAAGGCCCACGGAGTACAGCAAAGAATGTAAAACATTTATATTAGATGGGGAGTTCAGCATGTTGCTCATGATTCAGTCTGCTGTATTCCCCAGCCAAGGGTATGGCGGAAAAGAGATGGAGATTGTTAAACAGTTGCTGGGGGCTTGGGGGGAAGGAAAGGGAGGGAAGGGGGGGCCTGGCGGGTTGTAATTCCTAACTCCTGTCTGGCTTTCCCCACTTATTGTCCAGCCCTGTCATAATTAAGCCCCCCCTCTTGGCTGCATCAACAGAGAGCAAGTCAGCAATGAAGCCTTGCATAAATCATAGCCCATTTGAGAGAAACAACTGAGAGCTGAGCCCAGCATGAGCAGGGTCTCCCAGGGACGGACCGCCAGTCGCTCCCAGCAGGAACCGATCATGGCCTTTCTGTTTTACTGGTTCGCTAGAACTCAAAACAAAACAAACCAAGGACAAAGGACTGGAGGGAGTAAATGTACAATCCTCCCATTCAGATGAAAGAAAGGGAAAGTAAAACGGTAAATATCGCAGTTTAAGGGAGGACGCTCTGACCCGCAAAAAAAAAGCCACGGGGTTTAACCCCCTGTGCGCCGGGCCCAGCCACATCCTGGGGCTGCTTGGGCCTCCCAATTGCCCTGGGGATGGAAAGGTGGGGACCTGCTGCAGAAACACCTGGTCTGATCAGAGCAGCTGCATGGGCTGCAGTGCCTGTAAATCCCTGAGGGAGAGGGCTGCAGCTCGGCAAGGTGCTCCAGAGGGGAAGGCAGAGGGATTGGGAAGGGAGCTGCAGTTCCCTGCACGGTTCTCGGCCAAGTCAACTCACTTCTCCCCAGGCCAGACCCCACCTGCAAACCTGAGAGCACTGCACACCCCTCCTTTGTAGGAGCTCAGAGGAAAACAGATTAAGGAGATAACTGATGGCATTGTTTTCCTTTGACAACTTGTTTTAAAATAACACCTGATACTAGGACAATGTGCTTTCCCCTGGAATAAAGAGATACCTCAAGGGGTGGCTGCCCTTCCAGCAGGGAGAGATGGGGACCTGGCTGACTTGAACATCACTTTGAGTAGGGGTGTCACTTCTTGTACAGGAGGAGGGGTTCAAAACACTGCTCCTGCTATGCCAGGAACTCCTCATTCCCATTAAGGCCTTTTTCAGTTGGCACAGCTCCTCACTGACACTTTCAGTCTCCAGGGCAGAGTAGGGGGTCCATGGGCTTGCAGGACCCTTTCCCAGTTTGCTATCATGTCTGCTGCAGGGTCTTGCTTCTCCCACAAGTGCTCTCTGACCTCTGACATGGCCATCTCATTGATAACTTCCTGCTCTGCATTCCGTGCTCTGGAACTGAAAGGCTGGTGTGGCTTGGGACAGAGGCCTAATATTCCTCTGCATATTCTTCTGCTTCCATCTATTG
Source organism: Florisuga fusca (assembly GCA_038090715.1). Lineage (NCBI taxonomy): Eukaryota > Metazoa > Chordata > Aves > Apodiformes > Trochilidae > Florisuga > Florisuga fusca. Next base: position 3,806,776 of record JAAWXA010000033.1, read on the forward strand.
GCAAGGAAGGGTTAAATCCCACATTTCCAGGGTACAGGGGAGCCCAGCAGCTGGAGTCCTTCCAGCATATGAAGACAACAAACATCTTATGAATGAACTTCCCGAGTCAGTGTCCTTGCAATGGGAAAACAATGCATCAGGGACTGCCCTGTGGCTTAAAATCCCATTTTTCCAATGAAGGCTCAAGTGTCACTGAAAACCTTACAGAAACTCTGATGTTTGCCTTAAACAGATGTCCCTAAAAAAGGTAAGAGAGCTCCACTGAGATGGTCCTTTCTCCCACTGTTGTACCAAGGTTTACACTCCGAGGGGTCCCTGATGCAGGGCAGAGCAGCAAGTTTGGGAAGCATCCAAGAAAGAAAAAACCAGGGGTGACGTGAAGGTGTCTTTTAGTGTCAAGTGACCTGTGTAGCCTGACCTGTCAGAGCTCTGCAAAAACCCAGCCCAGCCCCAACAGCAAACACTGAAGCTGAGGTGGAGAGAGGAGAGAAACCCCAATGCTCCAGCACTGCTTAGCAGAGGTGTGATGGGAAAGGAGGTTATTTCTCACTAATCTGGTGTGACATGTTTGTTCTAATGACTTGACTGGTACGGAAATGGAAATTCTTTCTGGGTGATATTTCTAGACAGAGTCTAATTGACTAAGAATAATACAGGCAGCTTTCATACCACTGGGCTGGTTTCAGTGTCAGCAGAGGCCAGCTGTGTTTTCTTTTTGGTGAACAGTGCCTACAGTTTTCATCCAAGGTCAGTTCTGAGGGATGTTAAAAGAATAATAATCCTAATGATGCTTTGTCCTTCAAGGACAACATCTTGTTAAGGATCTCAATGCACTTCTGAATATTCATTTGTCACTGTAATATAACAGTGTCCACAGATGCCACCTGAGAGCAGGAAGCATTGTGCTCAGCACTGCTCAGAGCTGCCTCACGACTTGCACAGAAGGAGAAACTGAGGCACAGAGCACTGGAAGGCATGGCTTGAGATTGGACAGGACCTGATGAAGCTGCAACTAGAGCTCAGATGTGGGGAACAACTTTGCTTCTTCAGTTGTTGCTCTTCATGGAAAAAAATATTAACCACAATATAGAAAAGGCTCTAATTTCCAAAGGGAAGTAACTACCCTTGATATACACACTGAGACTCATCAGATTACTGCTGTTGAAAAGGATTTGACTTGCTTGGTCAGAAACCCATGGAAGAAGCAACCCCAGCCATAGCATATATAGGGGAAAGAAAAGCCAGAGAGGCAGACAAGCTAAACCAAAGCAAACTTGCTGACCATTTGGCAGGGAAAGTGCTGGGCAGGACAGCTAAGCTGAGAAGGAACATGCTCTTTGCCAGCACCAGCTGCTGTGGTCATGTACAAACATACAGAGCATGTTGGAGGTTCTGAGGCTGCAATTTCAGGGCTGGTGGTGAACAAGTTGGTTGCTTTCTATCACAGAGCCATGGGAACCATTGTTGCTCTTTCCTTGATGACTGTGGTTCCCCTAAAGCCCACAGGGATGATGCATGTGCCCTGCTGCCCCAGCAGAATGCTCTCTCTTGCAGCATGGCACAATCCAGATCAGTGTCTCTCTGTCCCAGGGCCTGTTTCTGCAGCTGCTGTCTCCTCTGGTCCCCCCAAAAATTCCAGTGGGAGTCAAGGGAGCCCAGCACCCAAAGCAGAGGACCCTGCCCTTAAAACCTACATGGGGAAAGCCTGGAAACTGCCCTTCCAGGGAAAAGAGAAACACATAGAACTGCATGATCTCCCTTTCCTGACCATGGCTTGGCCTCTGTGAGAAGCACAGGAGTCACACGCACTGCTCTGCTGCCAATCCTGACAGCACAACCACCTCAACTTCATTGGAGCACTCTACCTATGGAAAATCCCCCAGTTTAAAACAGACACCACCCTCTCCATCAGTGCTGTTCACCAAAAGCTTCAGCCAGACTATGAGCACCAGGACTATGCATTATGTTTGAAGTGGCCAGAAGTCCCTGTCCACTGTTCTCTGCCTGCACCCTGGTCATCTGGGAGATGTGTACACAGGAGATCATCAAACTGACAAGGAAAACAAAGAGTTTACCTGCTCACCAACTTTCCCTGGTCGGCCACGGTTTCCTGGCTCACCCTGCAGGAGAAGGAGACAAGGCACACAGGTTACTTTGTGCTCCCAGGCAGACCCTCAGCACAAGATGATTCTTTGTACATCCCTGGTTTGAGCTGATGTGTGCGAATGGTGGAAAAACTGAAAAAACCCAACATCTTACAAAACCCACCATGTCTTGAAACAAAAACCAAAGCAAGAACCAGCTGACACAAACACGGAGCAAACACTTGCAGTTCTGGAGTGAAATTCCCTAAAAACATCTGTTCCTGCTTCACAAAACCACACTCAGACATTGAGACATAGGCTGCCTACTTTCCTGTGGCTTAGCCTGGGCCTGGTTGCTTTCTCCCCATGTTTAATAAAGCATAAGTGCTCCTCAGGGATGCTCCTAATGTTGGGGTGTTTCTGACCCATAACATTTCAATCCGAAAGACAGACAGACAAAGGCAGAAACACAGCATGGAGAGAGCAGGAAAGGACCATGATTAACCAAAGGATTTGAGGAGAATCTAGGGAAAGTAGGAGTATAGACACAGTGAGAAGGTGTAGGACCTGAATGACAGAGGAGAAGAGATCCAGTAAATTCACCTGCTGGTGGAAGTGCCACAAGAATGAAAGACAACCCAAATATTTCCAGACAATGCTGCACCCTGATTCTACTCTTGAGAAATCTCAAGGACGGGGAGATTACTGTCACACAGAGCATCCTCATGACAACCCCAGGAGGAAACCACATGAGGTACATCACGGTGAAGAAAATTCAGAGAATGAGGAAAATGAGGGGTGAAAAGCAGGAGGAGGAGGAGAACTTCAAACCCACCAGGAATAAGCACAGCTGTGGGAGCACTTGAAGCCAGTGAAGTGTCCCTGGATGGGCCATCCAGAGGCCAGAGTCACAGCTAACCAGCATTGTTTCTGGGTGATGGCAGCTGTATTTTCTCAGTAGGCAGATACTCCAGATGTGCTGCCAGACCACATTTTGTTAGTTACTGTTAGAAGAGGTTGGTTTTGTTGGGTTTCCTCTCCCCTTCTGAGTGTGGGTTTGTGAAGCAGGCTGCCCTGGGATGGCTCCTGCTGCTAATTAGGCAGCAAAGATAGGAATGATGTGCATTGTTTTAGAACAAAAACGTGGAGAAGCAATGGAAAATAAGATGAGATGGAGGAGGAACACACTTATTCATAATAAAGCACATAGCTTAAAAAATGCACCATCGTTCTTCTTGTTAAAGAAGCCAAGCAAAAGTAGAGACCCCAAAATTCAGAGAAAAAGATAAATCCTCAGTTCCCCATGGGCACTCCAGAATGAACATCCCAGGCTTGGAGCAGGGTAAAGTTGAGAAAAGATACTTCCCTCTCCTTTTCCTCCTTTCCACCCACTGCTTCTCTGATCCTGAACAAACTCTCTCCTCACCTTTGGGCCATCAGGACCAGGTCTTCCTGGAAATCCCTTATGACCAGGTCGTCCCTGAAATAAATGGAAGAATAAATGTAAAAAGGTTGCAGCTGCCCTTGGTCACAGCAGTGCCTGTGACCCCATGGGGTGCATCTCACAGTTAATGCTCCCATCAAAAGCAGGAATCTTTATGAGGACAAAGCAACACAAGGGGAAAGCTCTGTCTTGAGTGACACTGGGTTTGGTCCATGGGGAACACCCCTAGACAGCTCCTACAAGTTTCAGCCCATTTCTGACCCTCCAAGCTCTATCCTATTACTTAAACATCAAATCAGAAACATTATGCATGGACTATAATCAAGCAAGTCAAGGGGTCTCTTGCTGCCCTTTGGTTTATTATGTGCTGCATTCATCTGGATTTATTGTACTTCCAGCAGTTTTCTTGCAGCAATTCCAGCAAGGACATCAGCAGCTGAAGCATTCAAAGATGGTACTTCCCTAGTGCTGGCCTTGCAAGCTTCTTATAGGCTTCATCTCTGGCATCCAGAGAGGATTTGGGAGCAGGACTGTCCCTAGAGAGGGGGAACCCAGGCTGGCATTCACAGATACAGCTCAGAAAATCAGAAATACACCTGCAGATCAAAATATTGAGCCTTCCCTTTGGCACTTATTGTGCTGCCCCAGGCACTGAAGAAAGTGGATTTATGATGTTACTCCAGAAGGGAATAAAAATGCCAACCAGAAAAGTGAAGGAAATGCAAGATACAACATTTATTTTTTTGGTCCACCTAAAAGCACCAGCAGTTATTTATTTTCAAGGTGTACTTTCCTGCAATGACAGTTTCGTGCAAAAACATTGCAGAATCCTGAGCTGGCAAGCTCACAGATATGTTAATATACTTATTGCAACTTCTAACTGTGTTTTTCTGTGATACCACACTGTGTTCAGAGTGATGTAGAGCTCAAAAAGGACCCTCTCTCACTGTTTAGTCTTTTTTCTTGCTCTTCCCTCTACTCATTGCAAAATACTATAAAAATAAAGGAAGAAACAACAGGGCTGGCTGTAGGAGATGTTTTCCAGTCAATGTTCTTTATCTTGGGGACGAACTATTTGAACATTAGAGGGTTTTTCAAGGTCTGAGACTTTAAGCAAGTTATAAAATCAGAGCCCCACTCAACACTCTGTACAAGACACTTCCTTGACTTTCAGCCATCCTGGATCAGGCAGTTGGACTAAGCTCTGGACAAGACAATATTTCTTAGGAGGGCAGATCACCTTCCAAACCAGGAGGTTTGAAGCTTTATGCTAATTCAACTACAAATTCATTGCAAGGTCACCAGAGCTGGTAGTAACTGAGTAAAAGACAAAAACCTACCTCTGGACCAGGGACTCCTGGTGGTCCTAAGGGTCCTTCATCTCCCTGAGGTGAAAAGAAATTAAAATGAAAGGCAAAATAGTGACAAAATTTGGACCCAGCATGCAGCAAGAATAAAAGGTCTGCTGTGTGCACTCAGCTGTCACATTTAACAACTGAGTCCTTCTGAATCTTAGAGCAGGCAGCTCAGCATCTCTGAGGGTCCTCATTTCCCTTACCCATCTCAGAAAAAAGATCAGTCCTGCCAGTGAAGACAATCCAAAATTTGACCCAAGTCAACACCAGTTGTGTGGGCCTCAGACTAGATTTGGCCCATGGGGTACCCTGAACACATGACTCTGCTTTATTTGACTTGGCAAGGATATGAATGGTGTAGAGCTCTCTACTCTTTTTCTTTTATTTCTTTTTTCCCCCCCCCCACAAAAACAGTGTTGCAAAATTTCCCACAGAATCATTTGGCAACTGCATGGAAGTTTCCCTTTTGCTTTCAAATGGGGCTACACACGCTGCAGGATGGAGCTATCTCAAAATCTCACTGAGCAATTGGACTCAGTCCTCTCCCTTGGCTCTACACCAATATCTAATGTGATAGGATCAGATCTACAGTTTCCAGGAGACCTTCAATTAAGCTTCACAAAAATTATTTCAAGTGTCTAAAACCTACTGCCAAGAGAGAAATTAAAAGCTCCCTTGGCAGCCACAGTTGTGACTGTTCTCATTTAGGTGGTCAGCCCTGGTAATGAAGTGGCACGAGCTGGCTGGCTGAAGATGGAACTGGAAGTCAGCAGCCCAGCTCAATGGGCTCAGACCAACCACCCACACCATGCCACATTTCTAAAGATGTAATCCTCAGCCTTGCTCTACTGCCTTGGGTAACAGCAGTGGTAATGGCACAGTGGAGTGGTCTGGTACACATTCAAAGTCCTTTGGCACAGCTTGTGTCAAACTCCATGTTCATGTCTTCAGTCCTACTTTGACACTCACTAACTAGAGTAAATTGAAGGCAGCTTGGTCATGCCTGCCTGAACCTGGAATGCAGGGCTTTGGTTCCTTTTGTAAATTACCCAGACCATTTTTTTTTCCTCCCCTATTTCAGTGCAAATAAATGAGCTAATTTGCATTAATCCTGTTTAGAGAGCAAGCAAAAGAGTTCCCAGAAAAAGTTAAGAATTATTAGTGCTATTAAAACGATCTCCTGCCTGTGTGTGCACTAAGTATTATTTGCACAATGTCTCCTGGCTCTGGACTAACAGCTTACACTGGCTTGAGTGAGAAGAAATGACACTGGAGTCACTGGAGCTACAAGAAGATGAACAGAGGGCACTCAGGCCATCTCTGCTGCTGCTACAAAGCACGTGCAGCTCCAGCACAATTAAATCAACAACAGTTGCCCCTTCTTAGTGCTTGTGAGTGGAATGAAGCTTCAAGTTTTCATATGAAGAGAGAAAAATTTGCAAGCTCTGAGATTTGGGGGCAGTGAATCTTTGTAGAGCAATAATTTCAATTCATGTTTGCTTTTTACAAAAGGGTATTGCTCTCTGTGAGACAGCAGAATCTGCAGGTCTCCCTCCCAGTTGAAAGAAAGCCCACTTAAAACAGGGCAGAAAGGAAAAGCCAGGTCAGGGCATGCCTGTGCAAGGGGATCTGCAGGGAAAAGGGCACTAACACCATTCTGGGTGGGTGTGGGGGAACAGACTTGAAAAGAAAAGCCAGTGCAGAGCTCAGGGTCAGCAGATGCCAGCAGTGACTGGAAGCAATGATCACAGATTGCTTCTTTGAGGAAGCTCCTCTTCTGCAGGGCTCTGATCACTCAATATAACCAGGGAATCTCAAATTGCAGGCACCATTTCATCACGCATTAACCTTCAAAATTCAACACTTTTCTTTAAATCCAATCTGCTTGTGCTCTGCAGACACTCACCTCTTGTCCAGGCAGTCCTCTCGGCCCAGGCAAACCTCGTGCTCCTGGCCTTCCCTGAGAAAGAGCCAAAGGAAAAGATACTCAGAAAATAGAAACATAAGCTCAGAAGGGCAATTAAAATGAGAAAGACTCTTTCACAGCCACGGGACATCATCCAATGTCAATTTGGTTAAGAAAAAAAAACTGAAAAAAAAGAAAACCCTGCATTTGGAGGGACCTCAAGCCAAACAGACCAAGCTGAAATATTGGCCAGGACAATCTTTAGGAATCTCCAGGGCTTTCTCTCTCCCCGCTTCCCACTACTTTGTTTTCCCTGGCTGCTTCCCACCCCACAGAGCTCTTCAGTCTCTGCTCCACTCACCTTCAGGCCTTCAGGACCATTTTCTCCTGGTGGGCCAATGTCACCTGGGAAGCCCTGAAGAAAATGAGAAATAGTCAGGGTACACAGGTGGATTCTTGCAGCCAGGTTCAGAGCACAGCCTCTGTGACAGTTTTAATTAAAGGTTAAGAGCTGAGACATTTATTAAGTGCAGGCAGTGTCCGGGTGTGGGCAACTGCACCACTTCCAGAGGGAATGGAGAAGACAAGGGGAGCAGCACAAACTATTTGATTCAAGAGCTGCCTTTCCCAGCAGCTCCCTTTAGGTCTATCTTCTTAGAATATTTATTGCTGCGAGGGCCTCCCTGTCATCACACAGCTAAAACCAGCAATTTGGGTTTTAATTAATCTTTGTGAGTCAGTGCATAATCTCACTGCTCCCAGAAACAAACTGCACGCCTGGGCGACAGGGGGAAGCAGGCGAGGAATCAGGAAAGGTGCTGACATGCTCATTAGCTGCTGCCTTCAGCCAGGCAGAGACTCCTTTCCACCCAGCAGCCCTTTTGCTGAGGAAACAAAGGAATCTGTGGTTATTTCCAATAGAAACAAAGAGGAACGATTGCTAAGTGGCAGCACTCAACCCAGAGCCCTTCCAGACCCAGCGAAATACCAGAGAACTGATGAAGGGAAAACAGAGCAGCAGTTGTGCTGGAAGTGGCTCTCTAGCATCTTACAGATGTTTGATTGATTATGAAGGAGAAAAAACATGCTGGGGGAAGAGCTGATCCTGCATTTAAGGTACCACTGTGCCATTTTTTTTGCTAAGGACAGTAGAAATCTTTCTATTTGAAATGTTTTTATTTGCAAATATTTTTATTGCTTGATTGTTTTGGGGTGGTTTTTTTTTGGGGGGGTNGAACTTCATTGGAGCACTCTACCTATGGAAAATCCCCCAGTTTAAAACAGACACCACCCTCTCCATCAGTGCTGTTCACCAAAAGCTTCAGCCAGACTATGAGCACCAGGACTATGCATTATGTTTGAGGTGGCCAGAAGTCCCTGGCCACTGTTCTCTGCCTGCACCCTGGTCATCTGGGAGATGTGTACACAGGAGATCATCAAACTGACAAGGAAAACAAAGAGTTTACCTGCTCACCAACTTTCCCTGGTCGGCCACGGTTTCCTGGCTCACCCTGCAGGAGAAGGAGACAAGGCACACAGGTTACTTTGTGCTCCCAGGCAGACCCTCAGCACAAGATGATTCTTTGTACATCCCTGGTTTGAGCTGATGTGTGTGAATGGTGGAAAAACTGAAAAAACCCAACATCTTACAAAACCCACCCTGTCTTGAAACAAAACCCAAAGCAAGAACCATCTAACACAAACATGGAGCAAACACTTGCAGTTCTGGAGTGAAATTCCCTAAAAGCATCTGTTCCTGTTGTGGAACCACAGCCTTCACAAAACCACACTCAGACATTGAGACATAGGCTGCCTACTTTCCTGTGGCTTAGCCTGGGCCTGGTTGCTTTCTCCCCATGTTTAATAAAGCATAAGTGCTCCTCAGGGATGCTCCTAACGTTGGGGTGTTTCTGGCCCATAACATTTCAATCCTCTTCTCACCTTTGGACCATCAGGACCAGGTCTTCCTGGAAATCCCTTATGACCAGGTCGTCCCTGAAATAAATGGAAGAAGAATAAATGTAAAAAGGTTGCAGCTGCCCTTGGTCACAGCAGTGCCTGTGAACCCATGGGGTGCATCTCACAGTTAATGCTTCCATCAAAAGCAGAAGTCTTTACTGAGGACAAAGCAACACAAGAGGAAAGCTCTGTCTTGAGTGACACTGGATTTGGTCCATGGGGAACACCCCTAGACAGCTCCTACAAGTTTCAGCCCATTTCTGACCCTCCAAGCTCTATCCTATTACTTAGAAACATTATGCATGGACTATAATCAAGCAAGTCAAGGGGTCTCTTGCTGCCCTTTGGTTTATTATGTGCTGCATTCATCTGGATTTATTGTACTTCCAGCAGTTTTCTTGCAGCAATTCCAGCAAGGACATCAGCAGCTGAAGCATTCAAAGATGGTACTTCCCTAGTGCTGGCCTTGCAAGCTTCTTATAGGCTCCATCTCTGGCATCCAGAGAGGATTTGGGAGCAGGACTGTCCCTAGAGAGGGGGAACCCAGGCTGGCATTCACAGATACAGCTCAGAAAATCAGAAATACACCTGCAGATCAAAATATTGAGCCTTCCCTTTGGCACTTATTGTGCTGCCCCAGGCACTGAAGAAAGTGGATTTATGACATTACTCCAGAAAGGAATAAAAATGCCAACCAGAAAAGTGAAGGAAATGCAAGATATAACATTTATTTTTTTGGTCCACCTAAAAGCACCAGCAGTTATTTATTTTCAAGGTGTACTTTCCTGCAATGACAGTTTTGTGCATAAACATTGCAGAATCCTGAGCTGGCAAGCTCACAGATATGTTAATATACTTATTGCAACTTCTACCTATGTTTTTCTGTGATACCACACTGTGTTCAGAGTGATGTAGAGCTCAAAAAGGACCCTCTCTCACTGTTTAGTTTTTTTTCTTGCTCTTCCCTCTACTCATTACAAAATACTATAAAAATAAAGGAAGAAACATCAGGGCTGGCTGTAGGAGATGTTTTCCAGTCAATGTTCTTTATCTTGGGGATGAACTATTTGAACATTAGAGGGTTTTTCAAGGTCTCAGATTTTAAGCAAGTTATAAAATCAGAGCCCCACTCAACACTCTGTACAAGACACTTCCTTGACTTTCAGCCATCCTGGATCAGGCAGTTGGACTAAGTTCTGGACAATATTTCTTAGGAGGGCAGATCACCTTCCAAACCAGGAGGTTTGAAGCTTTATGCTAATTCAACTACAAACTCATTGCAAGGTCACCAGAACTGGTAGTAACTGAGTAAAAGACAAAAACCTACCTCTGGACCAGGGACTCCTGGTGGTCCTAAGGGTCCTTCATCTCCCTGAGGTGAAAAGAAATTAAAATGAAAGGCAAAATAGTGACAAAATTTGGACCCAGCATGCAGCAAGAATAAAAGGTCTGCTGTGTGCACTCAGCTGTCACATTTAACAACTGAGTCCTTCTGAATCTTAGAGCAGGCAGCTCAGCATCTCTGAGGATCCTCATTTCCCTTACCCTTCTCAGAAAAAAGATCAGTCCTGCCAGTGAAGACAATCCAAAATTTGACCCAAGTCAACACCAGTTGTGTGGGCCTCAGACTAGATTTGGCCCATGGGGTACCCTGAACACATGACTCTGCTTTATTTGATTTGGCAAGGATATGAATGCTGTAGAGCTCTCTACTCTTTTTCTTTTATTTCTTTTTCCCCCCCCCCCCACAAAAACAGTGTTGCAAAATTTCCCACAGAATCATTTGGCAACTGCATGGAAGTTTCCCTTTTGCTTTCAAATGGGGCTACACACGCTGCAGGATGGAGCTATCTCAAAATCTCACAGAGCAATTGGACTCAGTCCTCTCCCTTGGCTCTACACCAATATCTAATGTGATAGGATCAGATCTACAGTTTCCAGGAGACCTTCAATTAAGCTTCACAAAAANTTTGGGGTTGTTTTTTTCGGGGGGTGGGTGGGAGGGGGACTGAAAAACCCTCCATTACAAGAATTGGAAGGAAAAATCAGGAAACTGTGAGATTCAAGATGAGTTACTGTGGTCCTCCCTACCTCATCACTACTCATGTACCATCACACCCCAGCAGAGAAGTGAAGCCTGAGGCTGAAAAGAGGAGAGTAGGTAGAAAGTGAGATGCACAGAAAGAAATTAGTGTTCTGCCCTGCAAAATTAGTTGAGGAACAAAAAGGGCCAGAGAAAAGATGAGTAAAAAGGCAAGTGTCTGTGGTGCCTGGCCAGTGGCTGAGGGGCAGTCTGAGGCTCCATCCCAGTGCATCACTGGCTTTTCTCACATCTTTTGGAAGCTCCCTTTACATTTCTAGGCTTGAGATCTTCCCTCTACAAAATGATATGATGCTTTGCAGTGAGTGTCTGCCAAGGTGGTTAAAAATAAACATAGGGGGAGAGGTGATAGATTGTGACATGCTGTTCACCAAGCTAGAGACAACCTCTGGGGGCTGAGCTTCCTGAAGAAGAGTGGAACAGGCTGTCATATATAGGATACGCACATGGAGACTGGGAAGAAAAAGGTTTGGAAGAGCAGATGGAGACCAGGAAATCTGAGTGCAGAGTGGTCAGAAGGAATAAGATTAATAGATTGCCCTGTCTGCCAGTTTGATCAAAAGTGAACCTCAATTAAGTAACTGTAAATCCTACAGCACAGCAGAGTTCTTTCTGCCTTGGCGCTTCTGGAGCCCTGGTGTGCCATTGTCCTAAAGCAACCATCATTACCAAAAATTCTGAGCCCAAAATACACCAGTTTTAGGTTCATAAATGTACCAAAGCTCTGACACCATGGTGAGCAGTAGTGGTGGCAGCTGTCCCCTCTGTCCCCACCATCCCCTCCCTCTGTGGGGCTGAGTGCCCACATGGGGGGCAGTGTTTGGCTCTTGCTTTCCATAGGAATTAGCAACAGGTAATGCCTCTGATGCCTGATCAAAAGCCCACATGGGCCTGTCTGTACACAGCTCAAGAGCTAAAAAACTCCAGTGGGGAAAGGAGCAAAGCATTTCTAACAGTTCCTCCTATGCCACCTGGGTGTTTATATCAGAGAGTGGATTCTCAGTGGGGTGGCAAAGCTGCAGACATTGAGTGACCACTTCTGGGGAGGGAAAACCAGATGGGAGAGAGGTGGTAGCATGTGGGTTTGCTGAAGAAAGGAAAGATGTGAGAAGGAGATTGTGGAACATACCTCAGGGCCAGGTGGTCCAGGAAACCCAACTGGACCTTTGTCACCAACTTTTCCCTGCAGAAATCAGAAAAACATGGAGAGAAGTGAGCTGGTGATTGGCTTTCCTGTTCAGCACAGCACAGCCCTGCCCAGCTGCCTTTCTAGGGAGATTAGGAAGCAGATGTTTGGTTACTTACCAGGGGGCCTGCTTTCCCTCGTGCCCCAGGGACCCCAGGCAAACCCTGGCTGCCCTGAGTGAGAAAGACACACACATTTTTCTCAGAAAACACAATGAAGCATCAAAAAAACCACCCCAGAATGATTCCTCAGGCTCCAGCTCCTCTGCAGCAGAGAGAAGGGCACTTAAGGCTGAACTCAGCCCTGCAAGGAGCTGGGGCTACTGCACTCATGTCAGCAAGATGTTTCTACTAAAGTCAGGACTGAATTTCACCCCAAAGAACCCAGGAGCTGTTGCAGCTGTGGCTCAGTGCCATGCAGGCCCCAGTGCAGTGCTAAGTCCAGGGTTAGTCAGCTGAAGGCAGTATCATGTTGTAGTCACAGGGGAGAAGTCATTTGCTCAGAAGTTCTGCAGGGCGTTAAGTGCCTCTCAGGGTCAGGGTTTAAGTTGCTGCAATGAGCAGACAAAAAAAAATCCTCCAAGTCTGCTGGACCACACACATTCATACCCATCCCCATCGATCCCCATTTCCATCACTTCCAATTTCTGCATGAAGGTATAAGAAAGCCCCCGGGGGAACTTCATTTATTATGAATAACAATGAAGTCCATATATTAAGATGAATTTTAGAAGGCACTTTGTAACCTCAAGTGAGAACTGCCCGAGCAGGGGAACCTCACAGCAGGACACAGCTTCTTCCAGCTCCTGGTGATTTAAGATGAGCTGAGAAAGCTGGTGGTCACACGTAATGGTATGTAAAAGAGAAAAATGAGAAAAAGAAGAAAAACAATTACCTTGTCTCCTTGGAAGCCGATATCTCCTGGAACACCTGCTCCTCCCTGATCACCCTGGATACACATCACCAGAGAGTTAAAATAGGCATCAGCAATGGCCAAAATGCCCAGGTAGGTGCTAGGTGGTGCATTATACAGCCAAAGTCTCCTCAACATCTCTACTCAAAACTGAACTGCTGGCCAAAGGCAGGTCATGTTAACTGTATGGACAATCCTGAACAAGGCATGTACTTCCCAACATAGAATCAGTGTTCTAAAGTGAGAAATGGAACTGAAAGAGAGAGAAATATGAATTCCCAAGCACTGAGTTTCTATAGAAGCTGAAAAAAGAGAGACTGTGGTCCTCCAACAGCAACTGTGAAGATGGTGAAGTGTTGAAATTCAGGTGAACAGAGAGCTAACTTAATTTTTAGTGAATGGACCTTTTCTCTCATAAGGCTGTACAGAAAAGAAAAAAACCAATATCCAGGGTTTCTGTGAGCGTATCCTAGTGCTGACATCAAGGATCAATCCTCTTCCATATGAAAACAAAAGTAGCCTCTGGTAATGCTTTAGGACCACCTCACTGCCAATACCAAGGCTGAGGTTCATTGGGATGGAGATGCCATCTTTGAGTATGTCATCACTTCACAGTATTTCCTAACCAAGCCATCTTTGTTTTTCTCCCTCTTTGAGCCATAGTAACAGGTTCTGACTTCCTGAGTAGAAAATAAGTATCCCTCAAGGTTTTCTTAGGAGCAGTGGGCTATCCTGCACAGCCAAAGCAATGTGAGCAAGCTGCTGGAGCAGATGACCTCCTGAAGTCCCTTCCAACCTCATTTATTTAGTGATTTACTTAAACAATGGGGGAGTCAAGGATGGGGCAGAGAAAGGAAAATTCTACTTGGGAAGTCAAAGGAGGAATGACTAAAAACTTGGTACACTGACAAGACCCAACAGAAATAGCTGTCAGAAGAACTCTGTCCCATGCACAAGCCTCTCATCTTGGCTTCCTCATGAGGGAACAAGCCATACAAGAGCAGAGAGCTGTATGTTGAAACAGAGTCCACATGGAAGACATATGGACTCCTGCAACAGAGCCAAAGTCTACAGAGAGATGACAGGAGCCTACTTCTACAAGCAAAACCCACCCACTTGTTACCAGAGCTGAAATAATTCTCACTGCTTCAGTAACATGCAGGGAATAATGAAACTGTGACTGGTTAAGGCTTGAGATGGGAAAGTCTTTGTCGAGGCAACTTTTGCAGAAGAAAAATAATTAAGAACCATGCAGATTCAACAATGGAAACATTTCATGAATTCATGCTACATTTACTTAAATGTTTTGGTAAATGTTCCCAGAACATTTCACTGAACCATCTTCAAAACAAGCTTTTTATAGAGCAAAATTGAAATGCTACTCTTTTAAAAAGTTAAAGGAATTTTACCCATTTGCTTTTTAACCTAAAATATTTTAATCTGAGTCAAATAAGCAACATTTTGCTTCATGTAAACTATTTTCCTTTTTTTTTCTTTTTTTCTTTTTTTTTTTTTTTTGGCAACGCAAGCAAGTGGAAAAAAATTGGCTATTTACACAGCTTCAGTTGGGATGAACCCCAAGTGTTAGACACAATAGAGACTGCAAAAAACCTACTGTATGACCCAGCTCGTTTCCAGCCATTGCCAGATTTCTCTCATCTCTTCTGACTTTTCTACTTATTTTACCTAGTCCAAGGCTTCAAACACTGAAACTGGCAGGCAACTCTAATTCTGGCTTCTGCTGGAGGACAGCAGGAAAACAACTTTTCTTGAAAGTGATAGGTTTGCTCTGAGAACTCCTTATCTTTATCACCTATGCTGAGGGTCAAAAGAAAAAGAATATTTTTTTTTATTAAGCAGTTTTCTGCCCAGACACTCTAAGTGGCCATTGAAATACTGCTTTGGAAGAAATACTTGGACATTAGGAAATACCTACTGCAAGAAAAGAGTTTCCTGAGTATAGCAAAAGGCAGCAAAAAATTATCACTGAGCTTTAAGCCACGAGGGATAGAGACTGCATGACCTAGAAATAAGTTTTCAAACAGCTCAGAAATGAGCATTACAGAGAGTAAAGGAAGAAGCATGAAAGACAAAACATCTCTTATCTTTAGCTGGGCTCCATGCAAGATGTTGCACAGCAAAATGTCAGAGCATGAAGGATTCCTCTGCAATGGTCATTAATATCTTAAACCAAAAATGAAGGACTGGGGCATCCCTCTTGCCCAGCCTCGAGCACAGTAGGTCTGAAACTGTGACTCAGTGAGTGTCCTTAACAGGAGGGGAAAAAGTAGAGAGGAAAGAGGTCAGGCATGTTTATTATTAAAAAAAGCAATTCTGAGATGATGAAAAGGGGTTTCAAGGACTTTGCTCGTGGGGAGGAGAAAGAATGTAAAATCTGAAATTACAAACAGGCTCTGCCCATGGGATATTGTCCGTGTTTCATGTTTCACCTATAAAAAGAAATGCAGCTTCAGAGACTCTGAGGCCCTTCTAATGGCCACACTATTCAGAAAGGAGCTGGGAGGGAAGGGGGAGACTTGCAAGTACAAGGCATGTTTGCTGCCTGTGGGACACAGAGGAGGTCACTGGGTAAAAAACTCATTTTGCTCTTGATTGAGCACATTTCTTTTCCCAAGACTTTCTGCTTAGCAGTACAAGAGGAGCTACCACTGCAAAACTACTAGGGGTATTTTACTGAGCTGTGTCCTTCATCAGTTACAGATGTTCTGATTCATAAAACTCCTTTATGTGAACAAGTAGCTAGGATTTCCTCTGCTTCCTCCACCTTTCCTCTGTATTCGTCACATCACGTGGTCGTTGAGACCATTCTTGATTTCAAGGTTATACAGTAATTCCACTTCTCCCTGTAAGAGCAGATGCCTCCATGGAAACGTATAAATGGAAACAGAAGGATGACCCATTTTGTGGGGAAACTGAAGCTGCAAAAAAACATTGTTAAATTCTGTGGCACCAAGCTTTGATGGGGGAAGCAGAAGGGGTTGGCTAGCGTTGGTGTGCTCTGTACTTGCCAGTCGAGCTGCCTAGACACAAAGATGTGGTTTCTGCAGCAGGAGAGGGGTGCTGCCCCTTATTCTAGCTCATACTTGGCCTCCACCAGCTGATCCATGCATTTGGGCTTAGTGAGCTGCACCTTGGAGAATACTGAACAAAGCATCACAGGAGAGTGTTACAACAAAGTCAAAATCTAATGGTGAGAAAAAGAATAGCAGGCAGCCAGAGAGAGCCTTTAAATAAGATGTCACAGCCCAAAAATAGCAATAGCAGCAGAAGGTGCAAGAGGCCAGGGTGTACTTCCCACCTTTTAGCAACCTCTTCCTCGATTACTTCTGTTTCTCAGAAGCCCCAAATAACATGAAGGGCATAAATGTCCCTTCCTTCTACCACACATTCACATTTAGCTCTCTGAAAGCTGAGTTTTCTCTTGCTACAAACTGAGCAAAAGCAGATATAATGTAAAAGACCAGATATAATGTAAATTTTTAGTGGTACTGGAATATAAACATTAAAACACAAATGCAAACAAGCTGTAAGAAGAGATGAGTGGTTTTGCATATGATGCCCAAACTGGGGTGAGAGAAATTAAGAAAAACCCTAAAGGTGGCATTCACTGAAGAAAGTAAGAAGTGAGTAAAAAAATGCAACAGCCTTTTGATCAGTAGGAGAAGGGAGGTATTATAAACTGGGCCAACTACCTGAACAGCAAGACCACTCAGAAAACCAAATAACTGAAAAAACCACAAGGCTATTTCAGGCCAAATACTTTCCCAAAAGTAAAGAGAGCTGTCAGACTTGGACTGTATGCAAACAAGTTCAGCAAACTCGGATGCTGTGGCTAAAATCTGCAGTGCCCAAGCTGTGTGCTGTCACCTGAGCAGAACAGACCTGTGGCCATCAGTGCCTTCCCTTTGCCCTGTATTTCTCTGGTGGAAAGGATACACACAAGCTGTTTGGAAGCTCTCTCTGACTCTGAACTCATCATTGGTCTAATCCAAGTGTTTGATAGGATAATCAAACTGAAGTCAACTTGTTAGGGACAGAGGAGACTTGAGTAGGAGAGGTGGTTTGTCAGTCTTGGGTTAGGAAAGAGCTGCAATGAAAGCCAGGAAGAAAGTCTGTCCTGTACAAGGTGAATGCATTGAGAGTTAGCTAGGAAAGGAAAGAAAAACTTTCCTGCACCTCAGGAGAGAAGATGCAAGACTAAGCATGAAATTATTGGGGGAGGAGGGATAATTCTGCACTTGGGAGTACTGTAATGATAACTATGAGAGCTGCAAACCCATTGGTTATTGTAGTAACAGCAGCTGAAGAAATACTCGGGATTTCATGTAAAGTGATATAAACCTCCTGCATATTACAGACTTTATTTTGCTAAACAATGATTTTAAATTGGTGATTCTTCAGATATTCAACCATTTATTCCAAGGAGCAGACAAGAGTCTGTGAGCTCTAGAAACCAGCTACAATTTCTTAAGCTTGCCCTAAAGAAAATGTCCTTCTCTTTCCCTGACCCTCTCCTTTCTACAAAAGTGAAAGGCAGCCCAGGGGGAAAACAAAAACTGCAGATGTAGAAGCTGAGGTGAAGAGCTGCTATACTATCAGGAGAGAGCATCTACTGGCTGGACACTGCTACCCCCTTGTGCAGTTTTGGGCTACTAAATCATTCTCTAAAAGCAAACATCTAACAGGAGATTAAAACATCAGACAGGAGAAGGAAAATACACTTAATGGTCATTTTCCATTCCCCTCCTGAGCAATCAGAGCCAACAATAAATGATTGCACCTCCCATTCTTTCAGACTAAATAAATCCCACATTTGAATGTCTGTAGGAGGATGGTTCTTGTGATGGTGAGACATTTACACACAGCTTCCTGCTGATTTAGCTCAAGCTGGGTGGTTTTGTACCAGCAGCACTAAATCACTGCAGTTGATGCCACTCTTTGATTTATATCAGTCTGGCATAAGTCAAGTTCCTCTTGGCAGGAAGCTGAACTGGGGTGAATCTCTCTGAACAGCAGCAGAGGTACCTAAAGCAGAAGCTTTTCCTAGGGATCTATCTGTTTTCCTTGATGCAGTGAGATGTTGCTGTCACCATCAGTGGGAGACAGAAGCTTCAAAAAGGATTTGAGCAGAATTGATCTCTACTAGAACTTCATGGAAAAGGGGATGGGGGGGTGGGGNTGGTCCTTTACTCCACTTCCCATAAAATAAACACACGTAACCCTTTACCCAAGGAGGCTGAGCACGTTGAGTCACGTTGCACCCCCTTCACTTTCATTCTTTCACTAGGCAAATCTTTCCATAAAAGGGGAGCTTTATAGCACTGAAGGGGGGACCCCGCCAGATGTGCACCATAAACTGAGCTGGTCTGTCAGAGGAAGTAACCAGCATGAGCCAGAGCAGGGGTAGGGTTGTCTGAGCCAATGGGAAGTTTAGGATTTCCACTGCACTTGTCTCGAGAGGCCCCGTTGGAGATGGGGTGGGGAGTAGAGCAGGTCCTTGCCCTGACAAGCAACACACTGTTGATGGGACAGGGGAACAGGTGATTCACCAAGGGAGACACAGGGACAGGCTGAGCATCACCTAGAGATTGCTAAAGCACTTAAGGACCTGGACAGGTGTTTTGTGTGGGTCTGAGGTGGCTTCTCTGCTGCACTTCCCCTGGAAATGCTGTCAGGCACCTGCCAACACTCCTGGCGCCTGCTTGTCTGCAGAATGCTGGCATGGAGGGAAGTTTGTAGGGAAGCTGAGAATTCAAACCAGCCCCACAAGTGCACACAGCAGTCTGTCCCTTGATATGGTGCAGTCTGGGGTGTTCTTGAAAAGCCTTTAAGAGGAGCTGGTGCTTCCCACCAGCACACCCTGCTTGGAAGCAATCTGTAAGAGATGGCAAATGGTCCCAGAGCCCAGGACAAAATGCCTGCAGCCCATCTCCTGCTCTTTGTGGCAACTTCAATATTCATCCAAGTCTTCCTTTACTTATGAGTCTTGTTATTCCTTAGGCATTCCCAAGAAATTCACCGTCCATCTC
>JAAWXA010000033.1:3825793-3892943 GCA_038090715.1 Florisuga fusca
AAAGTACCCAAGTCATTAGGTGCCAAGCCAACAGGCAGCTGATTGTGTTGTGAAATTCCTCTCCTATCTGGTCTCTTGGTATCACTGAGAAGTTGGACCACTGACTTCAGCAGATGCTGAATCTACCACAGTATTGCTGAGCTCTCCAGAAGGAGACTGAGGGTGTGTTTAAAAGGACACAAAGGAAAACTTCAAGGCAGCATTTAACCAGGCTTTGACAGCTTTCTGCCCATGAAGAGAGCCCCTGATACCAGCCTTGCCTGCAGAGGGTAAATANTGGAATCATAAAAGAAAGAAAAACCAAAACTGGAGTGTCAAGAAAGGAGGGTGGGTGGGAAGATGGAGGCAAAGAGACAGCAGAATGGAACCAGTACCATGTTGCTGAGCAAGAAAGAAGCTAGAAAGGGGACTTCACATGCAAGATTAAAACACAGTGCAATAAGGGAGTATTCAGATCACCTTATCACCTTTCAGTCCATGTTCTCCAGGGTTTCCCATCAGCCCCTAAAACACAAGAAAATTCAGAGTGAGACTAAGCCACTGTGAAGACTTGCTCAGATCTATCTGTGACATTGATGGCCCTGATGGCTCAGCTCCTCAGCATTGGAGCCCTAAGCCCACATGCTCCCACAGAATGTGTATTCCATCACATTCCTAAACCACACCCTCTTGGGCTGCAGGCACTCAAGGAAAATGCCCCTGGGATTAATTTACACCTCCTACAAACCACCAGATGGATGTTGTATTTGACAGTCCTGTGCCTGGGTAAATGGACCAGCATCACTGCTGCCCATCCTTCCTCTCAGGACAGAGTTCCTGCTCAAGGCAGGAACAGAATAATCTTCAGCCCCTCTGTGGAGGGGCAGGAGCTCACACAACTGTTATTCTCTCACCTTTAAGCCTTTTGGTCCTGGATAGCCTATTGGTCCAACAGAGCCCATGTCACCCTAGTAAGAGAAAGAAAAGTACCCAAGTCATTAGGTGCCAAGCCAACAGGCAGCTGATTGTGTTGTGAAATTCCTCTCCTATCTGGTCTCTTGGTATCACTGAGAAGTTGGACCACTGACTTCAGCAGATGCTGAATCTACCACAGTATTGCTGAGCTCTCCAGAAGGAGACTGAGGGTGTGTTTAAAAGGACACAAAGGGAAACTTCAAGGCAGCATTTAACCAGGCTTTGACAGCTTTCTGCCCATGAAGAGAGCCCCTGATACCAGCCTTGCCTGCAGAGGGTAAATAAACAGGGGAGGCTCTGCTGCAGGAGCACCTCCCCAGCCCACAGGGCTGAACACATGCCCTTTCATGCCTCCCAGCATAAAGCCTTCTTGTAGAAAAGGCATTTACTTAAAGCTTTGCCCACACAGTTAATTAGGAGAGCATGAGGCTTTAGTTACATCTAATTCTGCTCTTCAGCCTCTCTTAAACTGTGAATCCAAACACCTGGGGGGTGCCTGGAGGCAGCTGGGAACCCAGCAGGTCCCCTGGGTTGGCTGATGGGAAGGAAGAGACCGAGCAGGGCCAGCCCAGAGCAAACACCCATCTGCCTTCTCCATGCTCAGACTGCAGCCCCTGGGAGGGAGGCTGGTGCTGTCCCACAGAGAGGAGGAGGCAGAATGAATGTGCCCCCTCCTCCCCAGGAGAATAGAGGAAGTCACCTTTCAAGTGATCCTGCTAGAGATGCTTCATCAACCTGAACTCAGGAGTTGCCCTGGGACGCAAGATTTTACTCAGTTTGATCTGAATCTCAGTTTGAAACTTTTATCTGCTTTATAGAGGTACCAACAGATTAACTGGGAGAGACAGCAGCCAATTGCTACTGCCAAGATTCCTGAAAAACAGCATTGCAAAGGATTGACTTTCTGCCCTAAAAGTAAAGCTAGGAAGAAGCTCACAACAGCAATGATGATTCTATCATTAAGTCATGGAAAGTCAAAAGAGGAAGGGTTTATCCATTCATTGCAAGTCAAGTTTTCATGGATTATCATAGCCGAGGAGGAATCACTTTGAAAGCATGCTGTAGTACTAACAGATCCTAACAATTTGTGTGCATGGAAGGAGACAATTTTTAAGTAATGAGACCTAGAAATAAACATGTTCAGTTGGGCATTCACTAACCCATGGCACAGCTGCCAGGAGATGAGTTGCCACCCACCCTTTCCAGCCACTTATCTCCTGCTGGGGAAGAGTGTAATGAAGGGTGGAATTTGGCTGTGTACATAATTACCTGGATTAGTGATGGGATGGTGAAAGTGCACGTAAAATTCTTGTATACCCAGAGGACAGACAGTTCCTGCCTATAATCTCTCCAGTGAGCAAGAACTGTCTGTCCTTTTGTTGCTGCTTACAGGGGTTTGCTTTTTAAAAGACAACAGAACCTGGTGTGGAATGAATACTGGATCTTTGAAGAAATCCCCTAGTAAATGTTACCAGAAGGGTGAGTTATCTAGGAATAAATGCACTAACAGCAATCCTTTTATCTGTTCCCTTTTGCTTAGAAAGGGTCTGCCCTCCTCCACCTCCAAATCTACCAGACAACCTCCTCCCTCTCCAAACATCATTCCTCCTCCATACAAACAGTTCACTGCCTTGCCACAGGAAGAAGAAAATCTGTGTGTAGTTATGCAGGCTGAAAGGGTTAATCTCCATTTGTTTTTGTACTTACAATGAGTCCAAGGACTCCAGGAGGACCTGGGGCTCCCAATTCTCCCTAAAAGGAAAGACAAACCGACATGGTTACCAACACTTTGTAGACAAACAGAGGCTGAAAGGCAGCTCAGTGTTTCAAGAACTGGAGGGAAGGGAAAAGACCGTCCTCCCCCCTCCCATGTCCCTCCACAGCCCCTGCCCCAGCCAAACTGTTCCACAGCTTCCATCTTAACCAGCACAGCCCCTCCAGACACAGGGCTGCTTGTTGTGCCTTGCAGTTCCTTGCAGGGCTGACTTCCCCTCCCAGAAGCAGGCTGGATCAAAGAAGCATTTCACTGTGGAGGCAGGGGAGTGGGGGGAGCCTGCTCCAGGGGAGAGGAAGGCTCAGGCAGGGAGAGGGACCAGGGCAGAGAGGGGACACAGGGGCAGCAACGCCACAGTGGGAAGGAGATGGACGGTGAATTTCTTGGGAATGCCTAAGGAATAACAAGACTCATAAGTAAAGGAAGACTTGGATGAATATTGAAGTTGCCACAAAGAGCAGGAGATGGGCTGCAGGCATTTTGTCCTGGGCTCTGGGACCATTTGCCATCTCTTACAGATTGCTTCCAAGCAGGGTGTGCTGGTGGGAAGCACCAGCTCCTCTTAAAGGCTTTTCAAGAACACCCCAGACTGCACCATATCAAGGGACAGACTGCTGTGTGCACTTGTGGGGCTGGTTTGAATTCTCAGCTTCCCTACAAACTTCCCTCCATGCCAGCATTCTGCAGACAAGCAGGCGCCAGGAGTGTTGGCAGGTGCCTGACAGCATTTCCAGGGGAAGTGCAGCAGAGAAGCCACCTCAGACCCACACAAAACACCTGTCCAGGTCCTTAAGTGCTTTAGCAATCTCTAGGTGATGCTCAGCCTGTCCCTGTGTCTCCCTTGGTGAATCACCTGTTCCCCTGTCCCATCAACAGTGTGTTGCTTGTCAGGGCAAGGACCTGCTCTACTCCCCACCCCATCTCCAACGGGGCCTCTCGAGACAAGTGCAGTGGAAATCCTAAACTTCCCATTGGCTCAGACAACCCTACCCCTGCTCTGGCTCATGCTGGTTACTTCCTCTGACAGACCAGCTCAGTTTATGGTGCACATCTGGCGGGGTCCCCCCTTCAGTGCTATAAAGCTCCCCTTTTATGGAAAGATTTGCCTAGTGAAAGAATGAAAGTGAAGGGGGTGCAACGTGACTCAACGTGCTCAGCCTCCTTGGGTAAAGGGTTACGTGTGTTTATTTTATGGGAAGTGGAGTAAAGGACCATTGAGCAAGCACACACAAAAAGCATTTCATAATCTCAACCAGCCTAAAATTGCTTTTTTATGGCCGGTTCCTTTCCTGCATACTTGGGACATCTGTGGAGCAATTGTTTCTCACGGGTGGGATTTCTGTGTCCTCAAAGCTGCTGTAATGAGGTTGGCTTCAAGCTTTTAGTCAAGGCCTGACATTACCAGGCTCAGCAAGAAGAGGGAATAAGCCCAGGAATGCTGAACACAGGAGCTGCACGCTGGCCTGGGTTTCCCAGTAAGCTCTGCAGGCGGCTGGGATGAAGACTCCTCAATGGATGGTTGGCTCTTGGTCCCACCAGTTGCAGGAAGAACTGCCCAGACTTCTGAGTTATGTCACATGAGTATTGCTCAAGAGAAAGGGTAAATGTGGCCTCACCTCTGATGCAAGAGGATTTCCTCTCGGAAGAGGAGGGGGTGGACTCCCCTGGGACAAGTGGACAGGACTTGTTAATTTGAGCCATTCCTTGGCCTGAGAAATGGAAGATTTACAGGTGCTCTCCCCTGGCTTTCAGCAATGACAGGCTGGTCCCTGACCTGTGAGGGAAATCAGGCTCTATCCTCCTTTTTTCAGTGCATGAACCAGGCACTGGGATGAGAGACAAGGAGATGAATCAACAGCCCTTTCCCATGTCTAATTCCTGTGATTAAGAGACTAATTGGAGTGGCTAAAGCACTCTGGGAATGATGATCTGGAATGTGATGGCTCAACAGTTCTCAGCAAGTTGGTAGGAGGGGAAAAAATGCTTCTGTGGTTGGGAGAGTCTTTACTCTGCCTGGAGGGGACGGAAAGAAGATCAGAGACTGTCAGCTTCAGCCATCCCCATGCCAGGGCAGAGGCAGTGGCTGAGGGGGACCAGAGGGGCAGCACAGGACCTGGGGCAGCACAGGACCTGGGGCAGCACAGGACCCCGGGCAGCTCACCCGTCTGCCCACAGCTCAGCTGCACAGTCCACCACGAGCAAACTTGGCACATTTGTGTGTTCCACAAACAGACTTTCTGGCATTTTTCTGCATCTGTGACTCCACTGATGACCCTGTGAACCTCCCTTTAAGTCAGCCCAAACAGTCTGTTTTCATTCTGCAATCTCCAAGGCACATTAATATTTAAAAGCCGTTGATAAGATGAAAGAGCAGCAATCCTTCTGGATGAATTAACGGAAGGGACATTCACTTCCCTGAGATACTCTGGGAACTGGCATTCAGCTAACACTGAGCACATCTTCTGAATGGGGCTTAGACAACTTGCAAATGTAAAAGAAAACAAAACAAGTTATTTGGAAAGAAGAGTCTTTCTGACCTCCAGGATTCCTCCTCTTCCTGGTGGGCTGGCTGGAAATACAACCTAGAAAGTTTTTTGCTTTGGGACTACTGATTCCACCTTGACCCAAGGCTTAGGTTTACTGAAGGATGGGAAAAGTCCCACAGAAGTGTTCTTTGGGAATCTAATTCTTTTGGCTCACTGCATTTGTGTCTCTGGTGCTGAATTCCCACAAAGGCTGGGGTGTAGCTGAGCTTGGCTAGCTGGTTAGAGGCACTTGTGAAAATAACTCTTATGCTGCATATGTGATGAATGGGAACTTGAAGACACATGCAGCATGGGTTATTTCACACCAATCATTCCATCAAACACCAAGGGCTGCACTGTGATTATGTGTGAATAACCAAGACAGCAGGAATTTCAGAGATTAATCAGTCTTGTTCACAGGCTGTGGGAGAACCAACAGTCATACAGAAAATAATTTAGAATTACTGCATCTGAGAATTTTTGTAATCCACAAGTGCATGTTTTCTGAGTAGCAGAAAACACAGCACATACCCAACTGTTTGGTATTAAGTGCTACAAGAGCAGAACAAAATAAACCTTATCAGCATCCAGCTGCTCAAATGGTCTGTGGGACCATCCTGATCCAATTCCCACAAGATAAATCCCATTCTTAGAAAGCCAGCAGGGGTCAGATGAAGACCAGAGAGAGGCCAAGAACTCAGGAGCCTGGAGACTGCTCCCATAGCAGTGCCAGGGCCACAGTGCACCGGGCAGGGCAGCAGAAGCCTGGGCTTTGGCATCCATATCCCTATTTTCCCAGAAACTGGAGAGGGGATTCTGGCACTTCTTCCACAGGTGCAAACATTCACTTCAGTTGAGGAAAAGTACTGAGCTTAGAGTACTTCAGAAGCTTACAGTTACGTTCTAGGGAGGTGCAAACCAACTGGTACCAGCTTGCTAACTTGCATTTGAAAATGAAACATAATGAGCAGGAGAGAAACGTGTCCCTGTGTACCTCAGACCTCTACACAACTGAGCACATGGCTTGCTCCTCTGAGGGTTCTTGTGCACTCAAGTAGCCATCTGATGCCTTACAGTGATACCTCCTGTGTCTGTGGGCCTGTGTCTCCTTGCTAGGTTCATACAAAGCTTCACTGAGAGCCCAACTTGTCAACAAGTTGATTCCTGTGGCTGTCACAAGCTCTGCATCAGGCCCTGTGGTATGGACAACAGGCTCCAACCACTGCCTGTTCATCAGGAGCAACATCTCCACCTTTTCTCTCAAGATTTTTCCTCTAGTCCTATCCTCAGCATGGGAAAGCATTTATGAAGACCAAGGTGCAAAACAGGCAATAGATGGAGACAGAAAGCAAATGGCAACTTGCTGACCTGCCAGTTACAGGATGTTGAGTGGAATGGGGAAATTCACAGCTTGCCTGAGCAGGGCAAGGGTGTACAATTGTTTTTCAGGAGGGACAACAACAAAATCCTGCCACCAGTAAAGCTTCTTTCAGCTATAACTAACATGATGCAGTACAGTGTGGTGTCTACTGCAACAGAAAAAAATGAGTAAAAGCTATCAACTTACAGGGTTCCCATCGATGCCTGGAGGTCCTCGTTCCCCAAAATCACCAGGAAAACCCTGAGGAGAGGAGGCAAACAGGAGTGTTAGCTATTGACACACCCTTGTGTAAAGACAGCCTCAAACATGTTTCCCTTGCACCTAGTGCAGCACTTCAGCAGAGAGCAGGTCCCAAGATGTGTGGTGCCATCCAGCCTGCTTGTCCTCATCCAAACCATCCCAGCCCCACCAGCACATCTGCTCAGTGAGAAGCTCTGGGAGGCCAAGAGCTCTGATTTACTGCCCTCTCCCGGGGCCAGTGAAGGGGTAACCAAAAGTCCCAGAAGTTCTGTTTACAAGGCTGAGCCATGAGCTGCACAAGAAGTAATGGGAACCTTGAAAGGAAGAATCAGTGAGGAGGCAGGAAGGCTTTTTCCATGGCCCTGCTATGAAAAGCTGGGTTTTGTTGAGACTGCTGGCCCCGATGTGCTCACCCCTTGTCTTGCAGGCTGTTTCCAGTCCTCAATCACCCTTTTCTTAGCACCAGTTGCCAGCCCTGGGCACACTTCATATGGCAGGTAAAGCTTTTGCAGCACAGTGTAGAAAGACAAGGTGAGTGTGCATAGCAGAGAGAAGGGGTGGAAATCTGTGCTTCTGTCCTCCTCCTGGTTTACCCAAGTACTCCAGTAGTCCAAAAAGGAATATGCAGCCCTGAAGATTCTGTTGTGCAGTTTACACATGAAAAGATAATCCCACCTTTGGAAGATCAAACTCTGTATTTAAATACACAGAGCTTTCTATCCTGTTTCAGAAAGAAATATTCTACTGATAAGGTGCTTCCTTAAAAGCCAATCCCTCCTTAAAAGTCAATCCTACATCCCTTAAGTTCTGGAAGAACTCATAACCTTGACTGCAGTGACTATCCATGAAACTGGATTGTCACTCTGAGTTATTTCATGCTGTCTACTAACAGAAGCATTTTAGCAGTGCCTCCTTCTCACAGGACAGCTGAAGAGTGTAATGCCTGTTGGAGCCCATGCAGATGCTTAATGGAGCTGATCAAAAATGCCTGGTGAATTCACTTCAATGCATTCACAACCTTTCAGCTTGCCAGAGGAACAAATGGTTCCAAGCTCATTATGGTCCACACCCCAGAGCTGTGAAAGACCATGTTTACTATATGAAAAAGTCACCACAAAAGATCACTTCATCATCTCATTACATCTGATACAGATTTGGAAGACTTCAAACAATGATAGAAAAGGGAGTGGAGGTACTGAGCCAGAACATGGTGGTGTGACACGTTCTCTGTGCTCCTCTGGGCCCCCCAGTTCCCTGTTAGAAGACACTCCTACACCAGCTTGGCTCTGCCCTTTCCTGTCCTGCTCTGTCTCCCCCAGAAAGAGCTCAACAGATGGGAACACAACCTCTGTGTTTCTGCTCTCCCACTCACTACACCTAGGTTTCCAGTGAGGAAGCAGTATTTAAGAAAGGTTGAACTTATTTTTCCCCCACGCTTGAACTTCATTCAGCACAAGACTGGCTGGGAACAGGCTGCCAAGATCTGCCAGGGACCTGCTCAGACATCAGCAGCTTCAGGGCTGCTCAGGATGCAGTGGAGGGGGCTCTAGGGGGGGAAAATGCTGTGACTCTTCATTTCTTTCTCTTGCATTCCCTTAAGATGGAGTGAGATAAAATACAACACAGCATCCACCTCCTTTGACTGAGCCAAAAGGGAAATTGTTGTCTGCTGGAGGAGCTCCCACGGACTGAGCATATGCAGAGCCTAATCCAAGACCTCCCTTCACCTTTGAGGGTTGACAATTCCTGCTCAGCACAACTGGGTAAAAAAAAAATACTTGGTCAAATCTAAGGTGAGAGGTGGCAGACCTGTTTCAGACAACCACAGAGCCTTCACTTGTCCTGTACCCCTTCCCTACAATATGCAGTGTGCAGTCCTGTGGACACCAGGTATCTCTTGCTTGGATCAATGCTTCTATTTTATGGGCACCACCACCAAAGTGAAAGTCACCTGCCTTGTCCTAGCTGGGCACTACATCCCATATGCCTGTGCACACACCAAGAAATGTGGTGGAAACAGCCTTCTGCCACCCAGAGACACAGGTGTCAGCTACAAGTCTAGAATTTTCTGTAACAAAAAAAGGTGGAAAATAACTCTGCTACCTGCTGAATCAATAATATCAGAACAGAGATGTGTAGAGAAAACTCATTGCTCAGGCAAGGCAGGAAAAAAAAAAAAAAAGGAACGTGTTGGAGTATTTTGCTGTTTACAGTCACACAACTTGCCAAGGAAAACATCAGTGTGCACAGACTGATACTGTACTTACGCTGCTGCAGATTGCAGTCACAGACTTCAGCACTCCCCAGATGTGTCTTTCCTTTCCCAGATGGCAGAGCTGGGCACACAGTGACCCACAGATGCCACTAAGCAGCCTGGCCCTGGGGCTGCAAAGGTCTTGCCAATGTAGGAAAGTTTTACTGCTCTGAATCATACAATTAAATCAATGTAATTACAACAGCTTAATATTATCTAAAGGAACGCTTGCTCAGGCCTAAGAGCATTCTCTAAATTTGGTTTAGATCTCTTCCAATGCAATATAAACAAGGCACTCCTCTGCCAGAATAAAAGTGTCCAGATAGGGAATTGTTTTAATTTCTGTTTCCCACTAAACTCTTTTAATGCCTCAGTTTCTCATACTAACCATGCTGCTTAAAGACAAACACGGGGACTTGGTAACAGAGTTCATAAAAATCTAGCTTTTACACAGGTTTTCCAACAGCAGATGTCCAAGTACTTTAAGAAGCAGATTATTTCTGTTTTTAAGGCAGAGAGCTGAGTACCTGAGGTCACTTGGCCAAGCTACCCAGTAAGGAAAAGATTCAACAGGAAAACCCACCCACAGCATGAAGTGTCTCACCCTGCAGAGATGGGGTTTACACTCAAGATGGGATGGAGAAGGATGGCAGGAAAGAGAGAAAAGCCCAGAGCAGTGTGGGCTGGTACCATTACTACAAAAGGCCCAAGACAACACTCAGCAGCAAAGCCCCATCCTTTCCAACAAAAGATTGTCCTTAACATGCCATCTGCTCTCCTGGCACAAGCACCCCTCCCATCCTGGGCTCACAGGTCTCTGGGGTGATGGGTGGTCCCCTGGTACTGTTTGGCCTGAGCTGTAAAACAAACCCAGAGGAGGAGACAACCAGAAGAGCAGTTTCAAACTAAGCCCAGGTACTCTAGCCCAGTATTTGAGCTTGGAAACACAATATTAAGTATTTTTCGCTTTAAATGAGATCAAGGCTGGTGGTTGTGGCATGGAGGATATTTCAGCATCCACACAGTCTCCAAAGACCCAAACCAGGTTTTGAAAGCTACCCCATCAGCCCTGTGAACAGGAAACAGTCCATCTTCTAAGCCCCTAATGAAAAAGGAAGCACTTTCTTTCCATGGGGTAAGCAGTAGCAGTTTAACCCACAGTAACAGTTCCAGTGACCACAGTGTCCTAATTTATTGAACCTCACATGTCTGCAAAAGCTATTTTTTCAATGCCTCCCCCCTTCTGCCTGAGCCTAAAGGACAGATGCGTTCCCCAGGAACAAAACCAGCAGCACACAACTGAAACCAGCAGCCTAGGAATTACAAGCAGACTTTGTTATCCCGTCTGTTTCATTTCTGTGAGCAGCACTACCTCTCCTCTCCTGTGCACAGCTCCAGCAGCCTGAGGAGCTCAAACAGAGAGAGAACACATGGGGCAGGAAACTTGTTTTATGGTGCTGGCGGACAGGCAGGTCACAACTGGCAGCCCATTACAGGAGATTTGTGAAAGGGATGAAAGAGCCCAGCACATTCAGAGTCTCCTGACCTTCACAAAGTGAGCACACAGGGCTTCTTGGTACAGAAAAGCCACCTTTTTTTCAGGGTAGAGCTGTTTTTTCCAGGAAGCCCAGGCCTGGAAATTATGCTCAAGAAATGGGACAGCAAAGAAAACACCCCCAGTGAAAAGTATTGAGCCGTGCATCCTGCCTGCTCCGTGGGAGGGAAGGGACATGCAGAGAAGGACCAGGACCAGGAAGGGATGGCAAATGGCAGCAGAGCGAGGAGGAAAATGTTTGACTAACAAGCTCTGTTGGCCAAGAGCCAGCAGGGTGCTCCTCCACGGTGACTGAAGTCAGGTATGACAAAACTTTTGGCTCTATTGCAAATAGAGAGAAGTTGGGGAAAGATTCCAGCTGAATGGATTTCACATTGTCTGAAGGACAAGTTCAATGAAAGGAGCAAGATGAAGCTTCAAGAGGAGCTGGAGAGAAAGCATACAAACAGATGCATTGCACAAAGCACGATCCAGGTGCTTCTGTGCTCTCCTGTCCCCACATGAAGCTTTACAGTGGTTGCACAGTTTGTCCTCACTGCACTTGATGAAGATGAGGAACTGACATCAGAGAGGGAACTGAGACAGAGAGAGATGCAAACACTTATCCCAGGTAACACTGAGTTGCTGAATCAGCAGCTACAGCTCTATCTTTGAGATTCTACAACTGTGCCTAAATTCCTGTTCACCCACACTCCTTGCACAAGGCATCCTTTCATGTCCCAGGAGACTCCTGCTGAGAACCACCAGACCCAAACAGACACTGGTACCAGCTTCTCCTGCATCAGGGGCTTACACCCCTCTCCCTCTCCCCTTCCTTTCTTCTCTTTAAAACAGCAAAAGCAGCCTGTTCTTTCTTGCTGTTGTCAGCCAAAGTGCTACCCCTGGTCTGAGCAGATGCCACCACTTCTTGTTCCTTGTCCCTGGGAGCAGCTCTCCTCAGGGAAGCAGGAACTGGGGAGATGCTCAGGGTCCTTTCCTTCCCCAAGGCCCTTTCAGGTGCACACATGTGGTGGGTGTGTTGTATGTATACAACATCTGATTCAGTTCAGAACACTTTCCCTGGTGGAGTAAGGGAGGCAGTCTGGCAGCTGCTGCTCCAAGGAATCCTGGCAGGTCTTCACGCCAACAGAATCCTTCTCCAAAAATAGGATTTTATTTTCCTGTTGGCTGAAGGTGAAGCTGCTCAAACCAACCAGCCCTCCTGATTTGTCTGCAGAAGACTCTATTTGCCAGTTGGCTCTGACCAGGTTAATCTCTGCCCAGGAGTCTCCCCAGGGATGGAGCTTGCAAGTCAAACAATTTAAATTTAAAAAAATAATTAAAAAAAAAAAAACTGGTGGTGGTGGGGAAGCAGAGAAGGCATTCACTGGAAAAAAGAGGGAGAGTAGAATAAACAAGTGTAGCTTATGTTGGCACCTTACACCTCTGAGAGCTTGCTGGGTGGAGGGAGCAGGCTTAACTCCCTGGGCAGGTGGCATGAAGGCATAGGGGCTCAGCCCTGGCCCCCAGAGCATCCAGAGTTCCCCTGAAGGGAGCCTGACAAGCCCTAAGCTCCCAGCATGCTGCTCACTATCTTTAATCCCACAGCTATGCAGGAGCCTTTGCCTTCTGCTCAGCCCAGGCCCAGGTGTGTGACAGCTTCCATCCCTGCAAGGGTGATGCCATCCTCAGCTGGGCACAGGACCAAGGGTCCTGCTGCAGCTCTGCTCTTTTTTCCCTCCAAAGGGAGATTTGCTCTCTCTCCCTTTGAGACTTCACACCTCCATGTCACATCCTCTTTGGATAAAGGTTTCATGGCATTTTTTCACAAAAGAGCCCCTCCAGCTGCTGTGGCACAGGTAGCCAGTTCCATGCAAACATGAGTCAAGGTCCCCTGAAGGCCCTTCACCCTCTTGCTATCTGCTTTGCTCCTCTTATGGGTGAGCTGATCCCTTCCCCCTTCCGCAGGGCTTTGACAGAGCACAGATTACACAGACCCAATTACCTCATGCTGCAAAGCACTGAATTTGCCAATGCTTCTAATTATTTATGGCCAAGATTTCCAAATCAAGCAATCTTCTGTTTAAGAAAGTCAAGCAGCTTTGGTGATCGAAATGTTCCCAGAATTGAAAGTGATAGCTGCATTGTTATTTTTTCTTAGAAAAAAAATAAAAATAATTTCTGTGCTTTGATCTGATTTATGAATTAACATTCCCCTGAAGGAAGAAAGATGCTTTTGAGCTTAGGAAGTTCAATTCTTCATTATTTTTTTGAGTAATGATTGACAAATCACTATTTCTTACTATTTGTTTTAAATCTTAGGAATGGCTTCTGGACCAATACACTGAACTATCACTTAGGTAAGTGAGAAAGGATGTATGGCCAAGTCGTGTTCCTTAGGAGAAAAGCTGCAGGGTCACCTCTCTACACCCCCTGGAAGCCCATTCAAGTCAGCTGGAGTTTGGCAATTATTCATTTAAGAATAAGTACTTCAAAATGCTGTTACCAGTTTCCTGAATCTCAACTCCTGTGGTACAGGAGACTCATTCAGTTCACTCCAAATGCAATGAAGGACCTCAGCTGCATCCAAAGCAGAGAAAAGACTAGAGCAAGAAGAGAGAAGCTATTTATCCTCTTAGTCCCTACAGAGGAGCACAATTTATTTTCTCAATAATTTGTGGTTATGCCAGCCTTTCCAGACACATGGCAACACGTGTCCCCTGTGTCCCTTCATTGTTTGCAAGGACAACAGCTGAGACTGTGGAACTTGGCAAAGCCCCATGCACTTACCATCATTGCTGAGTTCTCTCATCCATCTACCAAAAGGTTGGGGGAAGCTGTAAAATGAAAGCTTCCTCCCCCCAAGGCAGCCCTGCTTTGTGCTGTCTGGTGTCTCCTCTCAGGCAATGCCTTTGCAGGTGATCCAGCAGCCTACCCAGAGTGCTGGGGGAGACAGGGGTATCACATGCACTTCTCACAGCTTATCAGATGGAAAAAGAAGAATTTATTGAGACATGGTGTTCAGAGGAGGCAGGAGTTAAGACACTAGAAGGCAACATGGAAGACAGCAGGCACGAAAAACAGCCTGGCAAGAAAGCACTGCTGCTTTACAAGCTGAGAGCTGGCAAGGGGGACCCCAGCTGTGATCAGCACATGGGAAATGGGTGCCAGATTCAGCAGCTTGCCCCTGCATTGATGCTCACAAAATCCTGAGGCTGTGATAGTGGCTGCCAGATACCTGCTGGCTCTTACAACCCCCACACTGCAGCTGACAAGCACAGAGAAAGAGACTTCTGGGCTCACCTGATTCTTAATGCTTAAAATCCACATGCAGCTTCATAGAATCTCTTCCTGAACAGTAATCCTTAGCATTTACATGCTAAATTTCAGCTACTGAGCTCAAAGGAAAGCAGAGTCTGTCATCTCCAGCTTCTCTCATTGGGCCCTTACAGTAATGGGGCCTTTTTTTAAATCCTCTATTTTTTTTTTTTTGCCAGTTGCTCAACTGGACACCATAAAAATCCACAACAAACAAACAAACCAACCCAACACAAAACCCCCATTCTTTTCAGCCACTGCACTGGCAAGACTGAAGATTTAAGCAAGTGGCCACCTCAGCTTCAGGTCTCCAGCATACCTCTAAACCAAGCAGCAGATCCAGAGACCTACTGACTCATGTTATTTCAGCTTCCCTAGTGCACTCTACTTCAATCATAATTCCCTCCTTAGCCTACCCCAAACCCTCTCCTTGCTCAAGAGCTCACCAGGGTCCACAGCCTCTCTCAATGCACTTGCCTCCTGTGTTGCTGATGCATGGCAGGGAGAGCAGAGCAGGAGGTGGAGCCAGCTCTTTCATGACAGATTCACTATGTCCCTCACAGTTCTGCAAAACTTAACTTCCCTGGAAGGGTTTCAAGATCTGACTCATGTCCAGTTCTTCTATTTTAATCATTCCCTCTTACATCATTCTCAGAGGCCCACGGTGTCACATGCAACCTCCCCCAGCCACCTCTCATCCCAAACAAAAGTAGGTAGAGAAATACAATTGGTATCAGCTCCTTCCCCACTCTCCAAAGCATTTACCAGCTTTGGATGGCAGCTAGTAAGGGCTTCCAAGAGCTCTCCAGCACAGTGACAATGCTGAAACAGAACAGGAACAAACCCGTGAGGATGTGAAAGACCAGAAAAATCCCAGCGGGCTCCCTCAGAGTGCAAACCAGCTGGGAAACAGCACAGGCCAGGAGATAAGTGTTGGGAAGGGGACCAGGTCAGCTGGTCCCTGCTTTCCACTCTCCCAGTCACTTCCTGACTGACTCTGGATGTCACAATCTTTCTGTTCACACTCGGAAGTACAAACCAGCAGCACTGGCCCATTCAAGATTTCTTATTTAACATGATATCATGAAACGGGGAGGCAGCCAAAACTTTCTGAAATGGGAGCCCAGCAGAACAAAGGTGCTCACGTGCAGCCCTTTAATCCTTCTCTAGATCCCAGCCTAAATGCCTCCACGGTTGAGAGATTCCCCACTGAGCTCAGGGGAGCCCCTTGTTTGTAACAGTGACCGCCAAACAAAAACTCTTGCTTGGAAGATTACAAATGCTGGCCAAACAACAGCTGGAAGGCTTCAAGCCTCCAGCATGCTCTGTGCAGGGAGCAGATCCCTGTACCTAGAGACAGTTGCTGTGTTTTTTACTCTGGTCAATGAGTCACCCTCACATCTCTGCAGTTACTCATTGCAGAGGTTTCTGGTGCAACCAGTGGCTTACAAAAACCTAAAATCTGGTGCAGATTGCCCTTGCCCCTCCGCCCCCCTCAGAAAAAAAATCTGCTCACTCAACCTCACCCCATCCTAGGAAGAGATCAGCCAGCTGGGATGAATGTGGCACTGTTGGGATGTTTGCATGGCTTTCACTGGAAGGGCAGCAGCAAGCAGTAGGCGTGGGACTCTGGGAAGCACACATTCACAGCAAGGGTGACAAGGGGAGAGCATTGGATTTTTCTGTGTGGGGGTGAGTGGATGTCTTACAAGGAAGGAGCCTGTGACTGAGATGTCAGGAGATGGAGAGAAATTCAGGCTAATATGAAGGCCAAGATGCAAAGGCAAACAGACACACCAGAGCATGAATGGGACTGATCTCTCCACTGACTCCTGGAGCAAGAAATCTGACACATTTTGGCAGACAAAGCAAACAGAATTGCTTGGAAGAAGGCTGATGCGGGAAGGGCTTTCCTTTCTGCTCTTTCCTTCCCCGTTTCCTCTACTACTTTCATTTCTTTTCCTACCCGTTTGTGTTTGTTTGTTTTAGCTACAGCCAATACAAATCCTTTCTTCCACGCAGCTCTCACAGTTTCCACCCTGTATCCAGCCCTACCAACAAACACCTCTTCCTTCTGACCAATCTTTTAAATCCACCTTATCTCCTTGGTCCTCAAACATGTCTTCACTGATCTGCTTAACTTTGTACCAGCACCAAGGCCAGAAAGTTTTCTATACAAAAGTGCACTCATGTTACACAAACCAGGATGGTACAAGGGTTGGAGAGAACCACAGCAGGAGGAGGCAAACGTGATGGGACAGTTGGGAGCACAGAGCAGAAGATGTAACAGAGTGAGGACAGGCACCTGGGATGTTGCAAACATGGTGGGGAATTACAAATGGCACTCAGGGAAGAAGCTGACCTGAGGGAGGACATTGCAAAAACCTGAGATGTTTAAGATCCAAGGGGGCATGGAGACAGTACAAAAAAAAAAAACAACAAACCAAACCAAAAAAACCTCTGTGGAGTAGACAGAGAATGGAAGAAAACAGTTTTCTTCCTGCTTGAGAAAAGAGACAGGAAAAGGTTTGTTTGATCTCCCCATTTAGATATGAAGGGACCCAGCCAAAAGCCATATGTTTTGTTCCCAGTTTCATTCAACAAAGTCTGCATAATAGACGAGGAAAAACTTTACCGGCCTACCCATCTTGCCCCTCTTCCCAGGAACTCCAGGGATCCCCTGCAAGGAAAACAGACAGAGAAAAAAAATAAATAAGAGGTCTGTTTAAGAAAGAAAACGGCCAACCAACAATGCAAAACAAAGCTAGAAGAGAAAGGGGAATGCAAAACAGGCTCATGACTGCAGCATTGTTCAGGAATCACCATGTCAGTTACTCGCAGTCAGCTGGGAGAGCAGAAAACAATGAATTAACCTTCACTCACAAACCAGAGCCCTCCCTGAGGACACACGAAGGCAACATCCACACCCGGGCCCACAGGCTGGAGCTGTGCTTAGCAGGAGCAGTCATTAAGCTACTGGTCTGGAACCGAATGAAGGCCAAGGCACTTGCTGGAGAACTTCTGTTTATGTTTCTTGTTTAGTTATAACAAGCATTAAATCAGCGACTCCAGAGCCCAGGGCAGTCAGTCCCCTCCCAGGCAGGCACAGGCACACACACACTCACTCACTCCCACACACTCTTGGGGCCTCTCTGGTTTCTTGGGGCTTGCATTTGAGAGAGAAAAAGCTGGAATAAAAGAGTCTTCATCTTACAGTGACCTTCTTTAGGAGCTCTTGCAGTTGGAAGAGGGGGTCCTTGGATGGGAGAAATAAGGCAGGTGGTGGGCATGGGGAAGAAGAGCAAAAAATCAAGGGAGGTCCCAAAAAGCTCTGAACACATGGGTTTGGAGAAGGCCTGATGAAAATAATGGGGAGAAGTATGCATGGGAAGAGCAGCCACAACACTACTGACTGCCCAACTCAATGCAACTGGAAGGAAAGCCATTATCAGAAAGCTTCAGGCACTGCCCCTCTTCCAAGAGCCAACTTCTTTCCAGAGACCTCCAGTTGGACATTCAAAATGCTGGGACACTAAGGGCTGGGATGTCCCTTGTGTAGGAGCAGGGAATTTTCACAACATTATCCCTCCCACCCCTCTAAGATGAACTAATAAGATGGGGGGGAGGAGGCAAAGGGAGGTTGTAAGTGAAGGAAAACAGAAAAACTCCTCTCTACTCAACAGTGAGGTCTGATGACCCTGCCTGAAGCCTCAGTTTTCCTGAGGTGAATGTCAATATCATACAGGAAACAGGTCTCCATGCAAGGGCAGACACAGGCTAAAGGCATGGTTAAACATTAGGCATGCTCACCTCTTTCCTCAGGAACAAGGGGCAGAAAAGGTTACAACAGGCTCTTAAAAGCTGTATTTAAGCAACACACCAAGGGTTTTTTCACAAAATACTCACTCGTTCTCCATCAGCCCCTGGCAGCCCAAATAATCCTGGGAGACCAATATAGCCCTAAAGAAAAGAGGAAATGAGTAGTCAAACATATTCCTCCAACAGCAGTCAGTCAGGCTGTTTCTCCTGAACAGCAGAGCATCCTCCAGCGTTGGTCAATGGCAGCCATGATGAAATAAACCTTGAGGCAAGTGTATATGCCCATGGACTGCATGGTGCTGGCTTCCACGATGTAGTCCAAGGGCACATACCCTCACACCAGGGATCATGAGGACTCCAGGCAAGAAGAAGCCAGCAAGAAGAAACCTTACCTGGGCTGGCTCTGAGCGTACCTGAGGGAAATGGAGCTTGGCTCAAGGTTAACAAGAGTGATAGCAAAAAGTAATCCCCATGCCTACACCTCCCTTCATCTCTCAGAGGGCTCTTTCCCTGCCTTTGGTACTCATTCTCAATTGTGTTGTGAAAATAACCCCTTGTACCAACCTCTCTACTTATGTCATGTCCTGGTCACATACTGTAGCTCCTTCTCACCTTCTGGCCTGCAAGGCTGCCAACCATTCTGTTGCTGAGAGAGGAGCACATTGGTACCTGCTGTGCCCAAGGCCTTTCCCTGCAGACACTGTTGCCCCACCAGGACCTTTTGCAAGCACTTGGGCAACTCAAGCACCCCGGGCCCTACAGTGATGGGAGAGGCTGAGAGTGCTATTTCAGACACATCCTCTGACACCCAGCTGGGGCTAAAGAAGCCTCCTCTGCACCATCTCTCACATAAAATCTGCTCCTTTCATCCTCACGGGCAGGGGCTGCATTTTCAAGTAGGGGAGGTTTCTCTCCTGCCCTGGGATCCTGCTCAGACAGGACACACACGCTACACTTCCCGTGCAACAATTGAAGCCTTGTGTTTAATCCTCTTTGCTCAGCAGTCAGTACAAAGTTACCTTCTGTGCTGGTCCTTTGCAAAGGACTAATTTGTGCCAAACATACAGAATCAAAAGGAAGTGAATTTCAGCAGGGAGCCCCCCTCAGTGGCACCTCACCATTACAAGAGCCAAGTGTTAACATTGGTTTTCTCTCATCTTTCTTTCTCCATCATCACTAAATCTCTCACTGTCAAGTCCCCTGAAGTTTTTTCCCCTGTCCATTGCCACTTTTTGGTTGCCCTTCCTTTAGGGATGACACCTGACTGGGAAATACAGCCACATGAAAATTATGCTGTCTGTCTTTGCCTCCTGAACCTCAAGACAACCCAGGTAAACTCCTGAACTACTTCCTGCAGAAGAAAAAAAAGAGGTGGGGGACGGAAGAGAGTCCACAGTTGGCAGCCTCAGTGCTCCAAATGCAGGTATCTCCCTTGAGTCCCCAGTTCTGATTCAACTGAGAAGTGCCTTTCTGTAAATACTTCAGTCCTCAGCACTCAGGGGTGCAAAACAGAAAATAATTTTCAAGTCTTACATTCTGCATATCTCTCACTTTATAATTACACAAAGTCCTGGTTAGGCCAGTGAAACAGATGGCCCAGGGAAAACTGTATCATGTGTGGAAGTGAGGTGAGCAAGCTGTGCTATCTCAGATCTCCCTCTCTGCTGCAGGACATTGGACACACCACCTCCCTCCCTTCCCAGCTCAGGAATACAGCTGGCCACAGGGTCAACATTGTGTGTTCCTTGCAGTTTTCCTAGTGATGAAAGCCAACTGCTGGAACTTGGTGCACACTTAGAGCAAGAGGGGATATTATTGGCTCCAAATCTCACTGCGAGTTTAAAATTGCAGGAAAAGAACAACACGTGATTAACGAGAATCCTAACTGTTTTAAAAAATAAAAATAATCCTTTGCAGTGAGAATGAACCCCTAGCAATTCAATTTGGTAAGCAAAACCTGGCAGAAGTGAGATACTAATGTTTCTATTTGCACTTGGCTTCAAGATGCTGGCTTGCTGTTCTGCATAATGGGATAAATCACTCCCAGACTCGGGACTATAACCCAAAGAGCCCATATTCAGCATGGCTGAAGGTGGCTGCCCCATACTTACTGAAACAAAAGAGTCGTTTGGGAGGCGGGGCTTGCAGAAAGTTCAGACTTTGGTAGGAACTTGTATGTCACTCATTCCTCTCCTGCAATGGGAGCTCTGAAGGGGCTGACTCTCTATCATCAGCACTATTAGTGAGTTTTGGTCTTCATACATTTCAAATTTAAAATGTAGCAGTGTTTAATAAATGAACAATGTGCAGTTCAAACCCCTGAATCCAAGAAGTTAAAGGAACTCATCTCAGGATTATAAAATTAAGCTTAGAAGTTTCTTCAGATGCCTTTGGTAAAAACAAATAGAGAGATGAGACAAGTGAAAGGCTGCTTACCCGAGTGCCTTTTGGACCAGTTTCCCCTATGGGGCCAGGTAAACCCTAGAACAGAAGGAAAAAAAAAAGACAAATGTGGACAGGCTTTAACTTCACCTTACAAACAGTGCCAAATCCCCAGCACAATCCCTGTGTGGTTCTGATCTCAGTGCCAAGACCAAAGTGTATCAAAGGAGAAAAACGGACTTAATAATACAAGTAACAAATCTCCCATTGTTGGGGAGCTGGGACTCTGCAGAACCTGAGCTCAGAGTGAGCCTTCCCTGGGGCTGAAGTGGAGATTCCTGGTCATAAAGACCAAAAAGGCCAGTGCAGGGTGAACAGGGGCTGCATTACACTTCAGCTGCCCTGGACAGTGATGCTGTCCCCAACAGCTTGTGACTCATTTTCCTGCCTGACTGAACACACAGAGTAAATGACAGATGTATTTCAATACCTGTTATGGGGACACAGGTAAGCCCTAATGCACTGAGAAATCTCCTCAAATTTTTACAGCCTAGAAAGTCACTTAGCAGTGCAGGTGCTGCAATATCTCTAACCCTTTGCAGCATCAACAGCTATGGAAAAAATAGAAAATACATTCCCCATTCTATGTCTATTGCTGCTCAGTTGTGAAAAAGAACCCTGTAAAAATGCATAATGAATTTTCATATTTACTGTCTTCTAGCAAGTTTCCAGGTCAATTTCTTCTAGTTCCAAATCTTGCTGTGCTTTTTTGGAAGAATAAAAAAAAAAAAAAAAAAGGCTACGTCCTTATTTTCTTCAGCTGGCAGCACTGCACTCTCAGCCTGGGATCTGAAAGTCAGGTTGTGCTCTTTCCCGGCTCATTCATCATTGCCAAAGATTTCAGACACTGGGGTGAAGTTCACAATTCTGATTCACAAATCAAACCAGAGCCAAGCTCTCTCTCCTGCAGCACTGCAGAGCCAGCCCAGCTGACAGGAGCAACAAGTAGTAAAACCTCAGTAAAGTAAACAGCGCTGATTCTGGATACACACAGCATTCAGACAGGAAAAAAGCTGGCTTAAAAAAAAAAAAAGTCACTTTCCTGACCCAGAACACACTTTAAGAAAGCACTTTTGTCCTTTGTATGTCAAGCAAAGATTTCAGACTCCTTATCTGATGGGCAGAACATGAATTGCTATGAATTTCTACACAGCATTCATTAACCTGGTATGACCAAGAGAGCTCAGACCTCTCCTCATTAAGTCATCTATCAGACATTCACACCTAGGAGAGCCTTTCAGACTATGAATGGAGCATTTAGTCAGGTGCATAAAACTCTCAGCCAGTTCTACCACCTGCACTCTCCAGCCTCCATCTGTATATTCTACCTACAGTTTGCTAAGCGAGGTATCAATTTAATTTTCAATTTAATCATATATTATTGATAGTCTGAGGGAGGGGGATGAAGACTTGTTGTGCACACCTAGTTCACATTTTGTCCAATAACCTGCACATCTGGATAAAAACCTCACACAAACTCATGACAGGTCTGACAGACTCATGCCAGGCTGCTTAGGGTCTCTGGCATCTGTCTATCCTCTTAGCTCTGCACTTAAATATAAGTGTGGCAGAATCCAACATAATTTTGTCCATCTTAGAAAACCATGAGAAACCCATTTCACTGTAAAATGTCATAGGGACAGGCCTTCTACCCTTGAACTGATTCCATTTAGAGTCTCACAGATTTTTCCTCATAATTTTATTCTTACTGCTCAGCATCTTACATCAGTAAGACAAAGTGTTCAATCATGATCCATTTTCCTTTGCACACTCCTCCATTCCTAAAGTTTTCGTTGTGAAATTTTTTTCAGAATGAAAATGAAGACTTGGTTTTCTTTCCATATCATCGACTTTTTGCAGCTGCAAATACAATGTGCCTAGATTTATGTTCCATGTATAATTGTATATGTATATATATATTATTACACTACTGAATCTCTTTGGTAGCATGCCACCTTCTGTCCCAGGTTTCTAACCTGTTCACTGTTAGAATGTGCAAAAGCAAAAAATGTAAAAATTGAAGGGGTAGAATCCTGCAGGTATGTTTTTCAACACCGCTGATTGGTTTTCCCCCCTCTCTTCTGTTGTTATACTGAGGTAAATATTTGTCAAAATTTGCTATAGAAATTCAATGTTTTATTCATCATAGGCAGAAAATACTTTTTAACAACCTAAATATCCCCCAGATTTGAAAGGCTGTAGCATTGATGTGGGAATTCGTGGCATTTTGAGGAGGGAAGAGGGAAAATATTAAGACATGTTCTAGAGGTCTGCACTGTCTTTAACAGGACATGTATTTAGTGGGGCATATATTTAGCTACCTGCACACCCAAATCCCTAGTCTGTGCACAGCATGATGAGATTTACTGCACCTGCCTGCCAGGATAACCTTTGGCACCTGGACTTCCATCTGGTCCTCGTTTGCCCTTTGGAAAGAAAAAAGAAAAGGCAGAGAAGGTGAGTGTCACAACTGGGAAACCTTTTCAGCTGCTTCATTCTTTGAGCTGGGGGGAAAGGAAGGAAGAAGGTGGATTAACCTGGTGCAAATTTATGGAGGAAGAAAATATTAAGGGTAGATAGTGGAATAAATTAACGAGAGGGGAAAACACGAAGCAACGTCAATAGGATTTGTGCATTGAGCAAGTGCTGCTGATTCTCCTTCTCTCTCCATCTGCAGTGAAAGCAGCAGATAGTTTGAAACAAGGAGGCTAAGAGAAGGTGTAAGGCTGCATCTATATCTGGCATATGGAACCGTTTTACTGGTGGGGAAGTACTGCCAAAATTCTTCAAAACTAAATGGATTCATGTATAATATCCTTTAACATCATTGCTAACAGGGCCTGCTATTCATTGCTTTTTTTTTTTTTTTTCT
Organism: Florisuga fusca; assembly: GCA_038090715.1. Taxonomy (NCBI): domain Eukaryota; kingdom Metazoa; phylum Chordata; class Aves; order Apodiformes; family Trochilidae; genus Florisuga; species Florisuga fusca. The sequence continues at coordinate 3,848,907 of JAAWXA010000033.1, forward strand.
GAACTGCAAACATCAGACTTAACCAAATAAAGAGGGGGGAGAAAATGGGAGAAGGAGAATGGGCTTTGGGAGGGAATTACATCTCAGTACTTAATGTGAGGTGGTTTGTAAACTCCAGGTGAAACTAATGTAAAAGGAAAAATAAAGGGGGAGTAGGGTAAATTGGTATTTTCTTCCACTATGTAAACTTAACATGGTTGAGAAACAAAAATTAAATTTAGAAACTCCAAGGCAGTCTCCTCCCAGCAACCTGCTGATGCTGGGCCAGTGCATGTGCCAGGCTGCCAGCAGGACAGGAGCTCCCTGCACATCCTCTGCCTGTACCAAACTTCCTAGGAAGGAGCTGTGCCCACCATGCTGGTTGTCCAGGAGCCAGACTCAGCCTCAGAGTCAGCAAATCCAGCCCTCTTTAAAGGTTCAGTGTTGAAAACTAGGAAGACTCACCTGGTCTCCAGGGTGACCTGGTGGTCCAGGGTAGCCTTTATAACCCTGTTGAAATAGGATGGAAGAGATGATTAAGAAGGGGAAAAAAAGAAGAAGCCTTCTTCTTCGAGTTGTACCTACACTCAGACTTGTCTATTTGTAACTGACACCTGTAGCAAAGCCAGCCTTAATCCTTAGGAAACCACAGGGCTTGTAAAGTAAAACACTGGCTTTGGGCAAACGGGGGGACTGCAAGATGGGTCACTCACATTTCAGAGCCCTCACTATTGCTTTAGAACTTAAAATGCCACAGGAAACACCAAACCAACCATTTACTGTCACAGGAAACTTCCATCTTGTGACCAGCTTGGACTTACCTAGCCTCTAGCTTTTGTAATTTATTACAAGGTAAGAAAAGATCCAGAGCCCTTCATTATGAAGCTATCTAAAATGATGACCAACCTGTCTCTTAACCTCTCTCTGCTGAATTAATTAGAATGCGTTTGCTAGCTGGCAAGTGTTGCAGGCTTCAAATCATTCTCACAGGTCTCTAATAAACCTGCTTCAGTTTGGGGTTTTTTTTGAGATGCAGACACTGGAGCTGTACAAAGGCAGCTTGTTCAACTGCAGACTGATCAGTATGTATTTTAAGAGAGTTTGGTTTCTCCAGGATTTACCTAGAGCGCTCTTCAAACACTGAGTAAACTGTGCAAGTGATGGGCACTTCAGAGTTTTTTTCTCTGTCTTTTCTTATCTTGATTCAGCTATTTAAAACAATCTCATTTCCATCAAATGGATTCAGAGCAGATTAGAGATGAGGGTTTAGCTGGGCTACTAGCAAGATGGAAAATAAAAAAAAAGGGGGGGGTGAACATTTAACTGGAAACAAACAGAGAGGTTAAGTAAACAAGAAACAATCCTTGCACCAATACTACAAAAATAACAAAATGGTTTCAGGGTGGGTTCCAGTTGCAATTTATAGCTCAGTCCCTGCTACTGAACCTGTCCCCTGCCAGGGCTCCCACCTCCTGTGCCTGTCTGTGAAACCCAGTGGGGAGCAGCCCCCTGCTCTGAAAGCCACCACCAAACCCCCTTCTGCCTGAGGACTTGGCCCTTTGTTTTCCTCTCCAGATGAACCCAGGCCCCTTTCTTGCTTCCAGCTCCACACCTCTGCTTAGCAGCTTTTTTATTCTTCCCATGGGCTATTCTAGACCCACAGCCTCAGCCTTTGCTGGCAGAGGTATGCGATGCTCTCAGCCACCCTGGCTACTACCCACTCCCCTTTGCATTCCTTCTTGCTCGTTATTTCAGACATTTTGGCCTGGAAAAAATGTTGATTTCCTTTTCACTGATTCTTTCCTCCTTGACCGTGCTGATGTATCTTGGTCTTTTTTTTTTTTTTACTGAGCTGCAACACTTGAGAAAGTGGTGGCTGACCTGAAAGACCACTTGGCTACAGTCCAGCCCTTATTTGAACCACCTCAAAGTGGTGCTTTTCCAAACTCTGCTAGTGCATTTCAGCCACTGGCTCCTAACTGAAATTGCCTCAGCAGCTCTTGGAGCAGGAGCAGCAGCCAGGACTCCCTGTCGCACTCCAGGAATGTGCCCCATGGGATCCTCTCCCTGGCTCCTTGCCAGGCTCAGCATCAGCAGAAAGGAGGAGGATGCTCCACCCTGGCTGGGTGTCTGACCTGAAGGTGAAGATATTTCGGGTCCAGACCCACCCGAGTGTGGAAGGGACAGTATTACCCATTCCTGAAACATGGACCAGCAGGGTGTTGTGCAGACAGAAAATGTCTGTTCTGGCCCCCTCTCATCTCTTCCAGACAGAGCTGACAACAGGAACAGCCCTGGGTTCAGCATCTCCAGATGTGCCCTGAGATTTAGCACCAAGCCCATAGGGTTTCCTCCTTGGGCCTCCGAACAGCTCCTTCAGCCACAGCTTGGAGCAGGAACTACCTCCATCTTCCAGGGAGCTGGAGCACCTGCTTCCAGGGATACCAACACTCAGAGATGTCTTGCTCCCTCCACTGACAAGAAAGAGGTGCCTAGCTTGGCTGCTCTGAAGCATTCTGCTCCTGCAGTGTGGCAAACCTGCCACGTCCACCCAGAGCAGGAGGTAGATGGTGGCTCTCTGAGATGCTCAGAGCACATTCTGAGCTCAAGTCTGCACTAAAGCATTCCACTGCTATCTCTGTAATGGTGAATGAATGGCACTTCAGTTAAACATGAAGACACTCTGCTAGTTGCATTCTGTTAAATATCCTCTTCCCTATATATAATGAGCTCTGGGAAGGGTCAAATGTGCGTTTCTTTATAGTACACTGCAGTTATTTCTGTCTCAGGTTAATTATAGTGAGGAAAAAAGCAGAAAAGCTTGTGTATGCTAAAGCTGTCTGCAATGTAAAAGTATTTACCTGTTCAAATCCTCTTCAAATAGCACTAAAATGACAGGGCAGAGGGTATGAAAACAACCGCATTTGCTCTTTTATCCAAACACTTCCTGATGATTACAGGGTGCTCAACACAAAGGGCTGTGATTTAGAAAGGAAATTGCACTCCACTGAGGGATTTACTCATCTGTGATGGTATTTATAATCCACACTCTTCTAGCTAAAAAGGATCATCCTACACTTTGATAGGAAACGTGAAGAGTAAAGAGAAGGAGATGGGCACAACAGGATGTGTTTTGAGGCACTGACCAATTCCCTGCTCTGTCTTTACTCTGAGTGACTTTAACAAAGCTTTTTCTCTCTCACTGCTTCTGTCTTCTAGTCTCACACTTTGCTACCATCATTTTCTCCTTCACAGCACCTGAGGCCAGGAGCAATGATGCCATGCTCTGCTGGGACACCTCTGCAGGGCAGCAGGAGTCTGCAGCCTGCAAACAAAAGCCAAAGCCCAAAGCCACCTTGCTGTCCCAGAGGGAAAGGACAGCCGAGTCCTGCCACCGTCCCTCAGAACCACTGGTCAGCAGATTTGCTCTGGGTGGAGGGGATGAGAATTCCAGCTGTAAGGCAGTTTCATACACTCTTAGATGCACACAGGCAAAACAACTTCGGGGTTGCTCTGAGATCAGACTCTGGGATCCTAAAAAGAGCAAAGCTCTGCATCTTCCAGGCAGGCACTGAGCTGGCCCAGCCCCACAGGCTGCTCTGCTGTGGTTGTTCCATTTAGTGGGAAAAGTTCCTTGTTTCCCTTGGTGACATTCATCTTGCCTATTTGAAATTTTCTACATGGTGTTTTCAGATCAAAGCCCTCAGAGCTCTCTCTTTTCCCAGTCCCACCGAGGAGCACGCTGGAGGGATGGCCATTTCCCAAGTGTTGCTGTTTGCTGGTAGCCAAGCTGTGTTGCCCATCTCCAGCCTAACACCAGCATATTTTCACTGGGAGAATGCCAGCAGGGAATCCAGATAAAAAAAGATATTTTTTCCAAACATTTTTCCAGCAGCTGTAATTTTTTCTTAATGCAGGATGCTAATAAAAGCCAGGTTACACCAAAACCACTGCCAGGCTAGTGCTACTGGGAGGTTGTTTTTTTTAAGCTGCACCAAAGGAAAAAATTCAGCATCCAACTTGCTCATTACTGTAAGAAACAGAAGCACAGCCCTGCCTTTGCCCTGTCCTGGGGGAGCTGAAATCAGATGGGAAGGCCATGTGCTGGATGCAGGAATGTTTGTTCAATCTCCTATTCCTTCTCCACTTTTTTCCACTACGAGTCCTTGCACTCCTGACATTGCATTTTGCTGATCCTAACCACAAGGTTTTGTTTTATGAGCTGTTATAGCAGGAAAATAGTATTCTTTGCACCCTATTTGTTAGAACTTGTTTGTGGCAGCAAAAGATCAGTAATTAATCACTCTGCTGCTCCTAGCTCCACACAGCACCCCAAGCACGACCAGCCTTGGAAGTACAAAGATGAACCCAGACCCTACTCCTGGCCATCTGGCTTCAAGCAAAAGCACACACACAGTCATGGGGGCAGAAGGAGCTTTCCCAGAGTCTTAAAGCCCAGCTGAGTAGGTGTTTGTGTGCAGCTAACTGGCAGAAGAGTGGATCTTCAGTGGCCAATTGAGAGATGAAGTGACTTAAACAAGATGCTAATTTTAACTGTTCAGTTTGGCTGTGTCAGTCCTGGGAAGGGGAGTCACCTCTGCTGAGCCCAACTAGCAAACAGCTCCCTGCAACAGGTCCTGCTTCCAAAAAATCAAACCAAACTGGAACACAACCTGGAACTGGAAGGTCAGCTGAAGGATCCTTGACATATAAAAGGTGTGAGCTCAAGGTCTGGATTGCTGTGCAAGGCTTGCACACATGAATACCAGCACACACACTGCTGCAGCATGACAGCAGGGATGGATCCTGTGCTCTGTCCCTGTGAATCCTTTTCTAGGCATAAGTACATTGTTGTTGATGTTAATGATGCTGAAACATGATTATGGAAACAAAAGAAGCAAAACTTGAGTAGTGCTCTCATTCTCCAAGCAAAATAAAGGGAAGGCATAGAGGTATTTTGTTGGAAACACTTCACCAGGAGAGACAGTCAAGGTTTCCTTCAAATGTCTGGTCCTGTTCTGAATCCAACCTTTGAGTATTGATGCTGGTTGTAGATCCCCCTAAGCTAACCTATTGGCTGAACCAGACCTAAATTCACCTTGCTGATTAACACCTACTGTGAAGGTACAGAGGGAAGACACAGTGCAATGGGTCATGGAATATAATCAAGGAACAGAAACAGAACATTCAGCCTTATGTCCCAGTTTTATACAGCTGAAACAGGCAAAAGACTTTTTTGCTAATACTAGGATTTAAGTAAAACATATAAGCAGTTAAGAGTAGAACATTCTAAAATGAAAATTTCTCAAATTCACTAGAAAATAACATATTCCTACCTTTCTACCAGGTGGTCCAGGAAACCCAGTCAGACCAGGTAAGCCCAAATCTCCCTGCAGGAATCAAGCAAGTTGAATTAATTTTTCAGCAGTGTTTTCCCCATGCCCAGTGTATTGTTACTGAAATTATTTTGCTGACAGTAGCACCCAGCTATTGATATTTCTAATGCTAACTACAACTCTTTGAAAACTGACTGGATAAGAAGTGTAGATTTAGACATAATCTCTATTAACTGGCTCATATAAATAATAAACCCAGTTAATTAATGGCAGCTGCTGCTGGAGTCCAGCTTTTTGCCAACAGAATTAATAGGGTTTTTTTGGTTTTTTTTTTAAATGATCTCATTCACTCACATGCTTCATTTGCCTTTCGATAGGCACCTAAATCACCAAGAAATTTTTAGTTTTTAAATGCAACAAGAACAGGTACCTCCTGCCAAACCTGTGATTGTGCTCCCACTCTGATACTGCACTGGCTCAGCCCACAGCTCTCCTTCAGCTGGTACTGATGATATTAGTTATTGATTCATAGATTTAAACTTTGCAGGATGCTGCTGGAAGGGGTTTTTTCAGTGTACTTTTGAAAAGGGATTCCATCACATCCCATCTGGTGTACCCAAGTCATCATAGGAAAGGGGAAGCACACTGCTGCAAGACCTCTCTAACACCCAACCCATTTGTCCAAGCCCATTTTGGCCTCCTCTCATTGGGATCAAAAAACTCTGTAGAGTTTCTAACACTGTGCTGGGCCTGCTTACTGCAAATGCATTCAGAGTATCTAGCTTGACAATTAGGCACCACTCCAAGCTCCTGGTGGAAACTCCTTGTTTCTATTACTGCTAACAGGAATCAAGCCTTGTTAACATGAGCTAAAAGTGATCTGAATCTCTCCCTTTCGTACACTGAGCTTGCTTGCAAGAAAATGGTTCCAGACTCTGCTGGTGGATGGTTTCCATGTGATGCCATTCCAATGTAGCATACCAGAAATTTCAAAAGGCATCTCGTGCTCTTAAGTTAAAAGCATGGTTTCAGCCTGAGCCTCCTCAATGTTTTCTAGCCTCACCCTCCATCTTGCCTTTGTGTGGCTTGCTGTGCTTCATGTATGGCATCTGGTTTCAAATGAAGGGCCCAAGTTCTTCATGGCTGACGCTCTCTATTAGCTGTGCATTTATAGCAAGGCTTATGATGAAAGGGAGAGAAGCAGCTTATCTTGCCCTGGACATGAGTTAGGAAGTATTGTGCAGGCACACACAATATTGTGCTGAAAGAACTAATTGAGGTAGATGTTGTGGAGTCCTGATCACTCTACAACTCATTTCTAGACCTCTGTGAGGCCTTGTTGCCTCAGTAAAAATCTCTCAGCTGTGAAACAGCAAAAATAAGAGTTGTAATTTCTTGGAAAGAATTAGCAGAACTCTGATCCTTAACAGCTGCTAAATGCAGAAAGTCCCTACACTTCCTGGTTTTGTGCTTTGTGTTGGTTTGAGAAGCCCTTGGTGGAAAGGCCAAGTCCACTGAGTAGCTGTGATGCTTGTGGCTGAAGTGTGGGTTCCATCCATGTGCCTGCACAGGGCTTACAGCACACTGTGGGGGCCCATGCACTCTGGGCAGCACCTTACCTTCTGGCCATTGCGAGCTTTTCCAGGTGACAGCCCAGGATCACCTTTCTGACCCTGAAATGAGAAACTTAAATTAATGACATAATCCAAGGACCCAAAGCATAGATGTGGTTCTGCTTCCTCTGAGCCTGCAAATCAGAGAAGCATTTTGGTTTATCTCAATCCTGCCCCAACATACCAATGTATTACAGTCCCTGGGCACAGCTGTTTGGCTGGGGCTGGTTTTGGTGATTCGCTGTTAAAGCACTCAATTTTAAATAGTATTTGACAGTATTAAATTGACTAAAGAAGGGATAACTGGAAGAAGGCAATGTCTGGACTTTTGATACTTATTAGACTAGACAGCTGTGATTTCTTCCTTGTCTACAGCTACCATCACAAAAATAATTACTAAGCTTATTACTGGAGCTAAACCATCCTTCTTAACAACTTGATAGTTGCTCTTGCTTTTTTAACTGTGGGGAAAAGATGAAACTGCAGAGAAAGTTACACTAATTAGACACTACCAAGAGCCAGAGCAATTGTGAGGCTTCCAGGCTGGCAGAAGAAAGAGGCACACTTCATCTTACATAGCAGTATTCTTTATTTTCAACAGCTGTGATGTAAGAAATTACAATTTAAGGTTGTGATCTTCTGACAAAGACTGGAATTTCAGCAGCACTTATACATCTAATTCCAGCAGATTCCTCTGAAAACCACAGTTTAAGTTCTTCAAAGGTGGAAAGGTGGTGTGTGAGGGATAAAAAATGGGAAAAATTGGAAGAGATCTGAAGCATGCCACATTCTTTTGTCAGGGGAGAGTGAAGCTTAGCATACAAAGCAGCTTAGGGCTGTGTAACATCTCTTCTGGCACAGGTAGGACACAGGTTCCCAGTATCACCAGGCACTGGCCATTTAACACTCCTGGGATTTTAAATAAGTCACCAGCTCTGTGTGCCACATCAGCAGCATGGGAGTCAAAACCAAGCACAGGACAGCTGTGAGGGTTCATTAATGCTTGTCAAGTAAAGTACTTGGAGGGAAGGAGAGACCCAACAAAGGAATAATGATATTTATTGCCTGGCATCTCTTATTACCAGCACGAAGGTCTGGCTACAGCCAGCTGAGCAGCTTTTCCATGCAGCCTCACTGTATGTTTGGCACATACTTTCCACTGTGCACAGAGTGTAAATCTCTCTTCTTCTCCACCATAAGCTCCAAGGTTCAGGGAGTGAGACTACTTGGCTATGGACTGTAGGGAGCACTGCTGATTCAAGGCAGATGCATCTCAGCAAGTTCTGAATGAAGGCTGCCTGGTTTCCAAACAGTAAATTAAGTCATGCAGATAATCTTGCTTTGCATGCAGCTGTTATCAGGGTTATTCTCCCACTCTCTGAGCTTTAGAGTAGTCAGTGGGTGCTACAACTTCTTGGAGGAGATCAGAGCACTCCTCAGGATCACAGGATATTAATTTCTACTCTGCAAAACTCATTTACTGCAGCAGATAGACACCCACAGCTCTGCCTAAATCCTGCCATGTGTTCAGTGGAATGACTTTGAGCCATGAAAAGGAATACAAGCCTCTTATATTTTCCCTGGGAAGCTCCAGATCTCATTAGCAAAGACTGTGCTTTGCATCATGGCTCTCTGCTCAGCACCACTGAGACCATCACACAGGTGGAGAACTTGGCCACAAGAAGGATCTCACTTTCCTAAGATTAATCAGCAAAATGGCATCAGGGCCAGAGAGAACATATGCTTGGATGCTGAGGGCTGAAACTGTGGATTAATTGCCCACCTTTCAGCAGCCACAACACAGGAATTAGCCTAAGCCTTGTCCATCACTAAGCCATGGCACCTAGCCCACAAGCTTCTCTTTTTCATCCCAGCTGACTGAGCCCACTACTGCACGGTTTCTTCTGTTTTTTCCCTACCTGGGAGAAGTCTAGAGCTGTTCAATTTAAAAACCTCAGCTTTGCAACCCCACTATATAGCATTTTAAACATCAGTAAGCTAGTGAAGATATACCGTGGAGCCAAGCCACTCTAAAAGTTCAGTTTTTCCTCGAGCTATATCAGGAAATTTATCCAGAGCAGCTAACTAAGCAAACCATAAAGCCTGATGCCAAAAATTTCCAGATAAGAGATGCAAACCTAACTCTTGTAATGTTTTTTGAAAATTCACCCTGCCTGGCAGCCAACCCCCTTCCCAACCCAAGCTATGTTAGGGTATCCTCAGTACTACATCTGGTTGCCAACAAAATGTCCCTGCTGCCCCCCCAGCAGTACAGCCTGGTCACCCAGGCAGACACAGCCCTTGCCCAGTACAGGTCTACAGCTATTTAAGAGGTTACCTGTTGCAGACAATCCTTTCCTGGACCACAGTGTTTTGGGGTCCAGTAGGTGTTCTTGCCAAGATGCAAGGACAGCACTCCAGAAGTTACCCTTAGAATCAGTTAGTCTATCCCACTACTAATGCTCTGGAATCAACTATCCTCTTCCTCAGGCTGCTCTAGAGGGAGCTCCCCATGGGGTTGGAAGCTCACCTTTTATTGGGCCCCCAATTCTGCTCATGTGCACTTGGAGACAACCCTAACTGGGCACAGGTGGGCTCAACAGGAGCTCATGCCTTCCTCCTCCTAACTGGCAACACCTGGTTGTGTTCACCTGGTTGCCTCTGCAGTTACCTGCTAGAATCAGTCTTTACTAACTAGATCCAACAGCAATTTTACAACTGCCAAGGACAACAAATAGAACGCAAGAAGTGGCAAGAAGTCCTCTTTGAGCAGCTGAGCATTATAAATTGCTGACAGAGCACGATGAACAAAATTCTCAGGTGGCACGAGCTGGTGTAATGCCACTGAGGTCAGTGGAATCATGCCCAAGCAGAACAGCAGGAATTTGGCTCAACAGCTGCATAGAGCTCTGTGCAAAAGATCAGCTTCCTAAGTACAAGGGCTTACAAGGGCTCAGCTCCAGTGATGAGAATAAGGTGCACTCTGCCCAGGAGAGATCAGAAATGCAGCAGTCCCACACCACCACACTGGTGCTCACCACTGCAGCACAGGTGGACAAGAGACGTGGACAAACACACACCTGTCCCAGCTGTGTTGCCCCATCACATCCCTGGTATGCATTTGAATGCCTGGCCTTATTCAGCTGATAAAACTTGATGCTCCTGGGATACTTCCTAAGTGACAATGATTTGGTGTTAATAATTGTTTCCAAGCTGTATCTATCTGGGAAACTTCAGTTTCCTTTCTTGCATTGTTTTTTTCCATGGTATTAACTGCTATCTAGTGAAGACCCAGTCCAGCAGCCAGGTTCTGGATGAGTTCTGAAGGCTCTCTACAAGGGAATTATCTGGGGCTGCTCTGTCTTGTTGCCCAGGCTGAGCTTTCACAAGTCCCTAATTTCATCCATGGGCTGGCTCTACTAAGGAGACATCAGGTCCTAGGTGCAGGCTTGTCAAGCCTGGTGAAGGATAGAGGCATTTAAAATGCAGGGGGGTGAAATAGGAAAAATTGGTGCAAAGTCCATCTCCTGGGACTGGTGTAACACCAGAAAAATGAAGGGAAGGAGAGAAGTAGAAGTCACAACTCCAAGATCTGACACACACCTTCCCAAAAAAGCTTCATATGCAAGGATCTTGCAGTCATGGCTTAGGAGGCTTTCCCTGCTAGAAGTAAAGTTATACCCAGGCCAGGGCTGAGCTCAAGCTCTCACATCCAATTGCAAAATTAATACTTCTTTTGACAAAGTGTCATGTAGAACAGCCTAATCCTACAAATGATGACTGGGCAAAATTAAAATACATAGCACAGACTGATGACACTGATAACTCTGCTGGAGACTTACAGCTATCCATCCACTGAGGGCTTCTTGCTGCCAGGTTGCACGTCAAGATGGAGGAAAAATGCTTACAGGAAGTTTTTATTTCTAGTAGGAGGGCAACTGAACACACCTTTACAGCAAAACGATGATTTCTGACAAGGCCTTAGGCTAAAAGTGTTTGTTTTTTTTTTTTAAATCCTATAGCATAGAAACATGCTCTACAGATTGGATCAGGCTGAATGTGCAGGACTGGAAGTTAGATAAAAGAACTTTGATTTGACTTATAAAACTCGACAAGTGTGATCTGGAAGTCATTGGTGGAGAATAAGAGCAGAATGCTAAGATGTAGAACTTTTACAGCTTCACTTTTCAGGCCATATAACTACACTTTAGAATTTAAAACAGCTGCTGTTCACCAGCATGTCTCCAGTGCCTAATTTTTAATCACACAGAGGCAGCATGCCAAGTTTCCACAATCTTTTTCCCAGAGCATGGACAGTGCTCAAAACATCTCTGCCTACTGATGAGATCACAAAAAGGAAAGACTCTTGCTTGTACCTTTCTCTCTGTTTGGCTGAGACATCCTACAGCTTCCTTGGTAGTGAAAACCTCTGTTAAGCTTTGCCTTTCAAAATTTAGCTGTTCTTTAGTCTCAACAGGTGTTATAAAATATAAATCTATTTCTGTGTAAACAATGATACCAAAACAATCTGCACCCAAAGGTGGATGAGCAAGCTGCAAAATCCAGAGAAGAGAAATGAAAGAAGTCTGGACCTGGGGAGGCTGCAGAGTGGGAGGGTTCCATGCCCTCACCTCAACATAGCAGTTTGCTCCCTGGCACAGGCATAGCTTAGCAGGATCCTAATAACACAGACTTGGAAAATAGGGAGAACCAAGAGCTGAAGCATGCAGCAGGGTCTGTGACAAGCACAGGAAAATGCTTTGGCTGTGCTGCTGGAAGGCCTGAGCAGGGGGGAGGGGAGAAGAGCAATGGCTCCAGCTACTCATAATTCTGAGCAGGATCAAAAAGTCTGTACTTCCCACACTGGACCATCCTCTGAAACAGGATGCTGAGAGCTCCTCACCCCAGTGAATACTTACTTTCAGGCCTGGGGGGCCAGGTGAGCCAGGGTTTCCATGGGGACCTGGGGGACCCTAAAAAACATAAACAAAACACAAAACAGTCAAAAGGAGTCAGTAAGCATCAGTTCCAGGAGAGGCAGAAAGTCTTGGGGGCTGTTCTGTAGCCAGACACAGAACACCAGCACCAGAACTTGCACCCTGGCAGGGAGAGACCTTCACCAGGACCCTCGTTGGTGCCTTTGGGGTGGTGAAATGGGGCTGCCAGTTCCCACCTACCTTTAGAGAAGGTGTCATGGGGCTGCCACCACAAGATGTGTCATGGCAAGATTATCTGGGTACACCAGATATTCCACAACAGGAACAGAAACTACTTTGGGGTCAGGGGAGTCAAAGCTCTGCAAGAACCCCAGGAGAAAGAGCTGCAGGTCAGCAGAGGGGAGCAGAAATGTGGCAGTGTTAAATTTTTTGGCCAAAATGGAAGAGAACAAAACTAATTACTAAAAGGAAATGTTAACTTGTCCAGCTATTCCAGATTAACTAAATTCCCCAGAAACCAGATTTTTGCATTTAGAAACTAAAGAGAGAATGGCTGGCTGGCCAGTAAAACAGGGAGAGCAAAGAGAAGTCCCTGTTTAAATTATTTAAATCTATATTTTTGCATTGGTCTTGAAAGCCAGTGACAGTGTCAGAGTGTCCACCTCAGGTCACACACAGCAGTATCTTCTTTCTCATCGTATTTTAAACAACCCTGCATATTTTCCAAAGACTCTTTAAGGAGTTATCTGGAATAAGCAGCTAAGAATAGTTTGTCCTGGGATTGTATACAGCACAGAAGATCTGTTAACCTTTCAGGCAGAAGTAATAACAATTCCAAGTCCTCTTGAACACGTTCCTGAGAGATGAAACAACCTGAAGATTCAATTCCAAGGGCTCCTGTCCTGCCAAGACTGTGTGGGAGCTTTGCACCATCATGAGGATCACTTTAATGTGCCCTCTGGTTTGAAGGTAAGCTGTAGCATTTCCAGTGAGCTCTTCAGCATATGTGGGGCCAAAATCTTCAGGGTCTGATTTCCAAGTAAAATCACTGCAGTTAAACATGCGACTGCCATCCAAGTTCATTGCCCTTGCTCTCTTTTGAGAGAACATCAGTGTGCTGATGTCTATTCAGCTTTATTTTTACTACAGTGTAATAGAAAATAATGGCTTTTTAAAAATCTAGCTATTGTATCTTGTGGTGCAGACAGTCGTTGAACACTCAGTGCTATTTCACAACACAGACTGTAAGAGGCTGTTCAATTAAAAGGCCAAGGCTCAACTTTTCAAATGACATTTTTAACCCAATAAATTTAATGTTCCATTCTTAAATTCCTTCTGAATTTTCAGCCTGAAAGCAAATACAGCTGTTGTCCTATTCTTAATGTCCTTCCAAATTTTCACTCTGAAATTCTCTGATAGTTTAGCCTGGCTGTGAGTTTGAGGCTGAAACAACCTTCATTAAAATTGAGGTGTTTGAGTATCAGCTTGTCATTTGAAATCCCAGATAGTTGCTGTGACCAGAATAACTAAGCATTAAGAAGTCTTCAATACATTCATCTTCCCAGCAAACTATGGCATCATCTTCTTCACCTTATTGGGTAGGACACTGAAACAGAGGCTTTAGGTGCTGCTTAACATCCTTCAGCAAGTCTGTAGCAGCAGAAGCACTTCAGCCTAAGGCTTTCAAGTCTCAAATATGTAGAAAAATTAATATTAAGTGACAGAACCTAAAAAGCTCTTACACATAAGAAATAATCTAGGTAGGGTTTATAAATCCAGACTGCTTGCTAGATTTGAGGAGGGAATTCAGCTGTTATTCAGCTTTGGAGTCAGGAAGCTTGGCTCAAAGCCCATCTCAGTGCAGTTAACTTGAAATCCTGCTCTACCATAGCCTTGGGCAGGCTTAAAACTGTGTCAGACTGGAGGAAACAGCAAGATTATGTGTGACACCTAGCAGAAAAGGATAGTTTCCAGGAGGAAACCTGGAACATAAGTTCATCTGCCAATCAAGAGCTCCTGGATAAAAGACTAACAACACCTCCAGCAAAATTTGGTGTAGGCACTTCCAAAGCTACCCCAAAGCACAGCAACCCAATCATAAAAAGCCTGAACCAAAAAGAGGGAAGAAGGGAGAAAGAACCTAATCCCAATACCCAGTGACAAGACATGGTTATGAAACACACAGGCTCTTACACAAGATGGAGCCTTAGCCACTGAATTCAGGGAGCTCTTAGTGTGTAATCCATGCAAAGGAAGGTCAGAAACCCATCCTGTTCCCAAAGACCAATGTGGTCTCATCCTAGTGAGAAGTGGCCACATCCTGCTGATGAAGTGACAGGGGGAAGTCCAGTCTGGTACACAGGAAGCTGCTGTAACCAAGTCTGGGGCTTCTGCTAGATGTGTAAAAGTGCTCTCCTAACTGTGGAGAGAAAAAGGGTGTAGCCTGGCAGTAGTCCTAAAAATGGTAAAAATATAACTGCTCTTGATGTGTTCCAACATGGTTAGTCCTGAGTCTGTGATTACACCCACATTCTTGGCAGAGGAAGGAGATGCAGTGTGGTACAATTAGATGGGCTGAGTAACAAAAGGTAGAGGACAGCATTGGCCTCAGGAGCTGTTAGCAATCCAAATCTGGACAGGCAGGCCTTACAAATTAATCCATGCACCACTCTGCAAGCCCCAGTAAGTCCTCATGTCCCCAGGCTGTACACTCTTGGATTACTAAGCCCTGTCCAATGTTCTTTCCTCTTCCACTGTGCCCAGCAAAATTATCCATCTTCATGCAGTGCTCCCAGAAACAGCCCTCTCCACAGAAAAGCAACTCCAGACTTAATTCCTTTGTAGTCCTATCATTAACAACTATATTTCACTCATGCTAATCTGGATTTAATTCAGTTTCCCACTCAAATCTAGAAATTGGTATTTGAAATATATTTATCATCAATTCATTAATTTTGCTCCTCTTTTCTACACACAGGAGGGGACAATGCTGAGATCACTGAATCAAAAAATCCCATAGCATCTTAACAGCTACAGGTGTGCCTGCTTGCCCACCCCCACTTTGCCTCTCCTGTAACTAACCCAATCTAGCACTCAACAAACTTGCATCTGAACTCTTCCAAGCCCCACACCAGAAATTCCACGGAAAATTTTACAACAGGACAGCACAAAGCACAGCGGCACGGGAGATCAGAACAATCCCTGAATGTGTTCTCCAAATGAGGGGGAGAAGGGGGGTTCCCAAAGGTTTGTAATCTCCCTGGAATGTCTTCTACGTGAATGATGCTGCTTGAGCAGCACACAGTTCCAGGCAGTTCATCTCGGTGACACGCCTGGCGATGGGACCCCACTCACAGAAGTGCTTTTATGTGAACTGTTCACAGCCCACAGAATTTAACAAAAGTGTAACTGTGCACAGCTCCCCCTCATCCCTCCAGCATTCACAAGGAAGGGGAAAAAAAAAAAAAAAATCCTCCAAACTCCTGCTAAATGCTAGAAAGCTTCAGTCAGAGGAATGACCGCTCATTCAAAACTCATTATGTCTTGGGGTTTCACTGTGTAAAGCAACTTTTTCTGCTCCTGACCTACAGATCCTACTCTGACCTCTGGCTTGCTGAAAAATGAGCTGAATATTTGAAGTGGAGCCAAACAAACTGTTGCTTTAAACACCTCTTTTCAGAAATTGGAAAATCTTCCTAATGGCATGAGGATACTAGGGGACCTCTACAGCTGACCAAGTTACTGCTTGTTTTAGGAGGGAAGCCCTGCATTTTGAAGGAAAGGGAGGTTTTTTGCAGCTACAGCTCAGATGTAACAGGGATGTGTTACACTGGGACCCTGCAATCTTTCAAGCTGTGAAGGTTCACAGGCAGATGGCAAAAGCATCCCAAAGCCAGAGAGTGAATAGACATTTTCTTCATGCATTCATTTGGATTTCTCCTGCATTTTTCAGAGGTTATAATGAAACAAAAGCAATTGCAGCATGACAGAATTTTAATTCCTGACCTGTTGTGTGCACATGGGTAAAACACTCCTTGCCTTGTACCTGAGTTTTCTCACCTGTCAGAGACGTCCAGTGGGACCTGGCTTCCTGTATTATCCAAGTGTTTTGGAAAGCCTGACCATAGCTCTTCCCTTACTGTCCTGGGACTGAAGCCAGCAGCTGGACTCATGTCTGACACGTGTCAGCTTGCTGTCTCCATGTAGGAAGGGGACACATAACCAAGGTCTTGTCAGGGTTTAACACCGGGCCAGCAATTAAACCAATGACAGATGCTCTCTATTAATCCCTCTCCCTGACAGAGAAAGGAGAGAAAATAAGGGAGAGAGACTTACAGGTTGGAAACTAAGCTACACAGCTTTAACCAAACAGTTTTAACCAAACAGTAGTGATGAAAAAGAAAAATTATTAAATATACAAATATATACAAAAGCTATATCACATTCCTCCTCCCCTTTCCACCCAATAATTCCCACATCACCACTGAGGCTGCAGGGCAGCACTGGAAAAGATCCAGGCTGGGCTGCTGGAGTCAGCAGCAGATGGGAGCTGGAGGCAGGAACACACGGATTTAGGAGGGCAGGGATCAGAACCAAATGCAGACAGACAGACAGAATCTTCCTGGGATGCATGGATCAGGACCAAAGGCAGACAGGCAGACAGAATCCTCCAGGGATGCTGGCCATGGCAAAGAAGGGCTTGACACTTGAGATCCCTCAAACTGTTATATGACACAGATGGGATGCAGTACTCCCTTTTGGTGAATTTTGGTCACCTGTCTGCTCTGCTCCTCCCTAAAGGAGGGTTTGCAGGTGTGACCCCTTCACTCCCTTTCCCCTTCTGGAGTGTACAGTGTTCCTCAGAACCAAGCAGTGGTCTTGGTTCTGCAGACCATTCTGTAGCCATAGCTACAAACATCAAATGTTATCAGTCCTAGAAGCCAACACTGACTGAGAAACTTGTTGCTGATTTCAGCAAGTGCAGCTACTTAGAAGAGACTCAGCTTAACATGAATTTACAAGAAGAAAATTAGTTCTATCCTGGCCCAAACCAAGACAGGTCTGAAAAGCACTCATCTGGAAGGCAGCATTTGGGACCAAGTGTCATGGCTCACAGTGCTTTTCTGCAGACTTATTAAATCATGGGTAATTTGCTGCTCTAATTATACCAGTGAGGACTACAAGTGGTCACAATTTGTGATCAGCAGTAGATGTGATGGCAAAAGCTCCTCATGCAGACAGCCTGGGAGTGAAGCTAATCAGGTCCTGGGTGAGGTTGGAATAAGCTACAATGGTGCAGAAGTTACTGCTCCACTGGGACTCCTCTGCTGACAGTTACTTGTAAAGCTTGTTAGCACAGCTCTGCTAGCAAAGCCCAACCTCGGGCACTGCCTCCCCACAACCCCCTGATGTTTGAAGAAATGCAAAAGGTCATCTGCAGAAATGAGGTGCCACTCACTGCTTGCACAGAACTGCTCTGTGAGGGCTGCTGTGTGTGTACCCAAGTGTGACCCCCCCACACACCTCCCAGCTCTGGAAAAGGTCTCCCACTATGTGCCCAGCAAAGGGATTTCTCATCACAGAAACCTGGGGAAACCATTCTTTGCTAAATCCCCCAGAACCTTCCAGGCACCTCAGATCTTACACAGATAACACAGATCTTACACAACACAAGGCATGTAGCACACTCATTTGAGGAGAAGTGTTGCAGTCAGATCTTTACTTATGCCTCAAATTCTTTAATGCCTACATAAAAGTTGAAAACAATTCTAGCTGGATAGAGAAAGAGAGAAAATATTCCTGTAATGTGTGCATGACCAATACAGCAATACTTAGAGGTTTGCATTCTGTATCTATACAGGTATACCCTCCTGAGAGTTTTTAGCCAGCACTTCCATTCATCTGAACTGAAACATTTTTACTCTTTCCCCTTGGAGAAGAAACACCCAGCTTTGATCTGTTGTACATCTCTCCCCTTGCAGTTGCAGAGGGCAGAGCACACGTACAGTCTGAATCTGTCTCAGTGAGTTCCTGATCCTGAATGATAAGGGTGTAAAATTAATTCCATGCTCTTAAAATGAGGACTGGCATTAAAAAATGGAGAAATCATCATTTTCAAGAAGACTGCCCCTGTTCACTTAGCTGCCCTGCCTTGGGTGACACATGAATGCTGATCTCTTTCACAGAGAGTGGCATTTGTCATTGGGAACCAGATGCCACTGCTTACATGGCACAGCAACATTCAGACTGTACAGGCAAGGCTAGCAATATTCTTCTGCTGGAAACAAGGAGACAGAATCACCATGGGATCAGCTTTCATTTCCAACTCTCACTGACCACAGTCCCACCCTCAAAGCAAGATATTTGATTTACCCTGAGCAGTATGGGGGGAGAAAGGGAAATAAAGAGAGGCAACAAAGAATTCTAAGGAGTGGAAATACTGTGCTACCTCAGCAAAAGAGCCACTTGAGGGACTTCGCAGCTACAGAAGGTCATAAGTCAAATGCTGTGAACAAGATTTTCACATGAGCCAAGTAACTGTAAAAGAATTAATAATGTAGAAATTATGCAGGCTTCAAAAAGGGCAATTATGTCTCATGCTTTAGGCCACAAACAGCATTGGTGATGAGAAAAAAAATCCTTCCTTTCCCTTGGCAATGAAGAGAGCAAAGTTGCAATATTCACCTCCTCTCTAGAGCTCCAACCCTGGGACATCTCATGGGTTACCCATGGGCCGGGCTGGTTTAAGAACTGTGCAGATCTTTAGTTTGAGGATCAGGTTAGGCAGAGGTAGAACAATAACCCTGTTAGTGTTGCACATTACTTTTAAGTGGCTCATGCACAACAAAAGCAAAAGATGCAAGAATTCCCCTAAGCCTGTCTCAGTTTCTGGCAGCTCTTCTTCTTTGCAAGGAAATCTGTAAACCCTGAAGAGGCACAAGAAAAAAATATACTAAAAACATGTTGCAAAGTCAAAACAACTTATGAATAGAGCAGTTCTGTCTCCTGTGCTCCAGGCCAGACATTTACAGGGTGACCCTTTTGCCCCCTCCCAAAATTAGCACAGCCTCTTTGCAGAGGCTTGAGCCAAGCCAGGCTCAGCTGTGCTGAACACTTCCTAACTGAGAACTCTTTCCTGGGCTGATTCTCAGCACCTCTGTCAGGGACTGAACTCAGAAATACTCTGTTGCTTATTGTATTTTAGAAGATCATCTTAAATATAGGATGGAGCCCTCCACAGTTGAAGAATAACATGGAAAGTTATGACACAACTTCCACGATGCTTCTTTGCTTCAGAAAATCTCAATTTTTGCTGGTAGAGGAACTCTGATATAGAACTGAAATTCCACCATGCACACAGCAGGCAGGAGATGCAGCTGGGGTCTCCAGATATGGAGTCGAGATTGCACACCACAGGATGGCAAGTAACACCAAACACCTCTCTTGAGTAATGGGCTGGGGTAAGAACAAACTTTCAGCCTTAATGGGAACTTGGTAAGCACTGCAACCTCCAGGCAATTTGCTGATGTGGCTGATGATCAGGTATTTGTTAACAGAAGACATCAGGACTGTACAGCCAGTAGAGCTGATGTTACCTTAAATAACATACCTAATGTGGAACAGATTGTCCTGTCCTTAAAATGGTGGAGCTATGAAAGGCCTTACACTTAGGGCCCAAATCAGTATTCCAGCCCAGGTTGTAGGAGGTCCTGCATATCTTTTGGATTTTACTGTTGCAGAAAGATCCTGAGTTTATCTTTACTGGTTACAGCAAGATCTCACAGGGCAGTAACAAGTGTCCTTAGGGAACACTTTTAGCTCTTAGCCTCTTGGTTGTTCTGTAAAGACATTACATGGAGTTGAGTTTTAGCCAAGTATGGGTGAGGAAATCTGCCTCTGCTGCCAGGCCAGGATGCTGCCTTGATCACAGATCCAAATATTCACTCCTTCCAGCCTCAGACACTTCCATCTTTTGATTTCCAACCCACATCAGGTCAGTGCTCAGGAAATGGGCTCCATGGCCATATGTTGTGGGACAGCACCTTGCTACCACGAAAACAGTGCCAACAGCATCCAGGTCAGGCACACTGCCCGGATTTGGGAGACTACTTCTGCAGCTAGGCCAGTGCAGAAAGCTTTCCTCAGAGCTAGCTGTAGCAACTCAGCACCAGATGTTTCCTCAGCATAGCAGTGTTCAAAGATCTACATCAGAATTCAATGTAAGGAGGAACCTACTCAGTAATTTGTAATGGATTCTGTAGAACCGCTCAGAAATTTTACTCCAGATCTTGAAAAGGAGTCAGAGAGCAGGTCTCAATTTGGGGAATACAAAAGCTCATCCTTGGGTGTTTAGTCCTTGGTCCTAGACCATGGTCCCACTGATGAAAGCACAGTGACAGTGAAAAACCTCAAAGGAAGGAATTAGGGAAGCTGGGGAGAGAGAAAGACACAACAAAAAAGAGTCAAATCTAAGTTTGCAAGAAGGAATGGATATGGGAAACAAAATGAGATAGACAGATCTCATTCTTCTGATAGCCATTTGGAAACTCATCCCTAGCCTTTGCTGATGCCAAACCTCAGCCCCAGGAGGCTGCAAACCACTAGTGTGGGCCCTGAAACTTTAACAAGGAATGAGAGAATGGAAGAAGACCAGAGCTTGACAGTGGGGGATAAAGCTATCATTTCTCAGGCATAGGAACATACAACAGACCTTGGAATGGTCAGACACATATGAGTACAAAGAGAGAGAAATTTTTAAACCACTTACTCGGGATCCTCTCTTGCCAGGTGGTCCTGGTAAGCCTGGAAGACCTGGTGGACCCTAGAAAAATAAAAACAGGTATTAACGATGGTTCTGAAACAGTATGGTGCTCCTGGCATTTCAGGGAGACCACACGACCATTTGGAGAAAACCTGGGGAGAAGGGTAAGTTATAACATCATGGCCAGAATTTCCCTTCAACTTAGACAATTACCATACAGGGACAGAAGCCATGCACAAGAACATCTGCAGAAGCATCCATTCATTCACATCTCTCTGCTGTGGATGGCATTCCTGTGATCACAGCTGTGTTTGATGCTTCCAGTTTCCTGGACATGTGCTGTAACAACTGTCTCTCTCAGCTTCAGTTTCCTGCTAGCACCCAACAGAAGAAACGTGTTAACACCGTGGTGAGGGTGGAGTGTTGTGTGTTGTAATGTGTACCAGCTGAGGATGTCTAGCTCTTGATGCTGTACATTCCTACATGAGCTGCAACATAATCACATCCCAGCACTTCATATGAGCAGTGAGAGAAAATGTAATAAAACTGGTGTCAGTGCTGGAAATTCTTACATACAGCTCTGTAATAGAGACGAGGTCAAGGCATGTATGTCAGAATAACAGAGGTTCTTGGAAGAGGGTGAGAACAAAGCAGGGATATCAGGCACCCAGTTGTGCCGTGATCTGAGACAGGTTTGGCAAAAATACTTAACCAATGAGGTTTGAACTCCTTTGAATTTATTCATTTATTTATTCCTTTTTTCAAGGGCCTGGAGAATTCAGATTTCTGGAGAGCCATTCGCAACTCTTAATAACTCCTCAAAACTTCTTTTCCCCCAAGCCAAACATGTCTGAAAAGAATAACTGTTAATAAAAGCATCTCTCAGAGGGTTTATATTCTAGTAGCTTGTTACAAAAGACAAGTTTTCATTGCATCTAGGGGAGAGAGATTCAGAGCAACAGACTGAAAGATATTTGGAAGGCAGCCTGGGATCTCCAACTGCGTGGTGGTCAGGAGAGCAGCTCCCAGGGGCAAAGCTCTGTGGGGAAGATGGGTGCATCACGTGGAGCAGGTGCAGCATGAGCCCTGCAGCTGCACACTGGCCCCAGCACAGCCTCAATCCCTTCCCTCTGGGTCATCTCTGGAGGACCTCACACACACACAGTCACCCCGACTGCAGCCTGTTGCAGGGCTGCCCCTATTGTTGCTGAAGGATTGCCAGGCTGCTCAGGCTCTGCAGACTGACAGCACTGAGGAAGAGTGGAAAGTCTGTCATCTTAATGCAGTTTTCAGGAGTTGCCAAGTGCATGATTTAGTAACAAACCTTGGAGATCCCCACCTTAAACCTCATACTCTGGAGGAGATTCTGAATGGAGAAAACCTGGCTAAACCATGTGGGTGATGAATAAAATATCCCCTAATATTCCCAGCCCTCCCATGCCTAAGCAGCAAATTAATGAATATAAAAGAGACCTTTTAAAAAAGACACATACAAACTTGGCACAGTAGAAAAGGTTAAGGGCAAAGAGTAAGCAAAGCCCCGGGTAGGTCTCCCTGTGCTACTGATTTGTCAGGACATAAGATGAATCAATTTTTTCCCCAGTTATTTCTATCTGTAGTAAAGATGACAAGGAAAGGATTGTTCTAAAAATGTAAGATCCTACACAGCATGCAACACCTAATGTCCCACACTTAGAAACTCCTTCTAGCACTGTATCAGTCACTGCTACCACCCAACACTGCTGCCTGTCCTGGAGATTTCCAGTCTCTAGGGCCTGGGACACTTCATCTGACCTCTTTGCAAGCTGCTTATTGCTGGCTAACACAGTATTACTGGTCCTTTTATTAACAACCTGCACTGATACAGCTGACCCTCATTTTAGCAATACACACAGCATTTTAACCTGCCATTGTGCCAGCCCATGGCCCCGTGCATAATGCAATTATACAGCTGTGCAAATAGACACATGATTGTAGGGTTTTTTAAGCCTCGTGTATAATTGTGCTCCAGAATCCAAGCTTTTATTAAAAAAATCCCCTTGCCCTTTTAGTTGGGAAGGTAACTGTCAAAACACAAATAGATGCAACTTACCCAGCAGAAGTTAATAGAGTTTACCAAATATTAATTTAAGTCTTTAACCTCTTCTGTTAAAACCCATCCCTATTTACCCCTAGAAGAAGTAAATGAGAAGATGCAACTGTCTGAGAACTCTGTTCCATGTGTACCAGAACTGAGGTGACCTTTTCCACCTTCCTCCTAACAGCAGCTGCAGTTGTACTTGGCTATCTGAGTAAAAACCTTCTCCAAAAATGTGGGCTGTTCAGAATAAACTGAAGCTAACATGAAAATGAGAGAGTTAATGCCTGCACTGGGGTGGGAATAGGGAATTAAGGGAAAGGCATTTTGCTGGAACAGCACATATTATGTACTGAAAGAGCAGTACATAATTCAGGAGTCCCTATCACTTTGGTTTAATCTGGTTTTCCTTCAGACTTTTTTTTTTTTTTCCCCTCTCATGAAGGTTAATAGGAATAAGGTGACTGTAAAAAGAGTGGCCAGCCTCTGTGGTATCTGCATAAGTCAAGAGTGTGACCACATACAAATTACAAGCAAGCCAATGCAGAAGAGGACTGGTGGATGAGCACAGGTAGCTGTCAAACATGATGTACTGCAAGGCCACCTTCTAGCTTCTCACAGAGTTCCTTGGTAGTTGGATGGGACATGTCCTGTGACTTCCTAGTGACTCATTTCTCCTCTGCCCTACACATGCACCTCTGCATCATCCAGCTCAAGTTCTCAAACAAGAGGCCCACGTCAGACAACTGGCTTTGCCTGGGGAGAGAAGTGCTGAAATACACACGGACAAAAATGCACACCCGTAGAGACAGCCAGAGAAGAGTAAGACTGGATCAGGGCCCGGCTACTTACAGCTGATGGATGCAGTCCCACTTGAAATGCAGGTCTCTGAGACATGGAGTGTAAGAGGCCTCTACCAAGGAGCCACCATGAAGCAAGCTGCTGAGTGTACCAGGTAATGTCCATGCAGTCCCCACAGCCACCAGACACACCTCCACCCTGAGGCATGGTTAAAACGTGCTCACTCAGACCCTGTGTGGACCTTTCCATTATACCCTATGGAGCATCCCCTGGGAATTCCAAAGGGAGAGGCAGGAAGGTTCCCCTCTCCTAGCAGAGAGATCACATCTCTGCTCCTGTCCTCCTGCTGCAAAGATGCCCCATGAGAGCAGCAAAGCTGGCAGCCTCCTGCAGCAAGCTACTGTTCCTCACTTTGGTTCTTCTCTGGCTTCTTGCCTCCTCCTTCCTGCAAACTGATGGCAGAGAACACACACACCCTTTTATCACTAAGAGATCAAGGAGAAACGTGGTAGCAGCAGATACTCTCTCTTCTCAAGCCAAACAGCTGAATTGTTAACCAGCCTGAACAGTTCCATGAAGCAGCTCACGGCAGCCACAGAAAAATTTAACCCTTTTTAGTTTCCCACGATAGCATTAGCAGAGATGACTGATCCCACCAAATTATTATAGGATTTATTCTAAGCTGCTGCTGGGAAACTTTCTGGCGCAAAGGAGAGTTTTTCCCTTCGCTTTTTTGAGCTTCAAATTGCATATGGAAAATTAAGCTAAGTTGTCTGAAAGGGAAATACATTGGACCCTGAGGACAAGAGAAATCGCCCCATTTCCTCTTGCTGCCAGCTCACACCTCTGCCTCTCCCACACCCTCACCCTCCTCACACTGCTTCCTCTGCCTGCAGCAATGCCCCGGGGAGCTGGGTGCCTTCAGATCTCAACTGCTGAGCAAGGCTGGACCTGTTTGGAGAGGGCTTCAAGGAAAGCACAATGGTACAGGGATAGGTGCTGGTGATTTGGGAAATGACTCTGCTCCTTTTGAATGCCTACTGAACCAGCTTGCTCAGGCAGCACAGTATTCCTGTGACTGTTTCCTGAGGGACAAGAACTCAGTCTAGTAAGAAATAGATGACAATTACCAAGGACAAAATTTAGCTCATGTTCCAGTGCACACTGATAAATTGACACATCTACCTTTTAGAGCCTCACCAATTGCTGCTGCCTGCCCCATGCTGCCTCCCTGCTCAGCACCAGTGGCACCAAACTAGCTGCACTTCAGAGATGGGCATTCTGCAACACTGCACGGACTGAGGGGAGAGAATGTTCTTCCTTCTCACATGGTAAAACCCAAGTTAAAACATATTAAAAGTTTGTCCTCATGTTGGCACCAAGTTCTGAGCAGTGACATTATCCCTGCAGACAGAGGACATGTCTTGTTTTCTTCCTGGAGGAGGATGAGGTGTATATCCTATGCAAGGCCACTGCCACAGATTCACCATTTAACGTTGTGCACCTGGAAAGCACCAGCACAGAGAGACTGAGCAGCTACAGGGGCAGTGCTAGAATTAAAAATCCTCTGCTCTGGAGAGCAGAAGAGGAGGAGAAGACCTCATCTTCAACAGATATGCCAGCCCTGCTTCACCTCACTGTCCTTGCCAGGCACTGCACAGAGGAGACAGAGCCAAAAGTAAAACCTGGCTTGAAGTACAAGTGCCTAAACAGAACTGCAATGCTGAGGAAAAATGATCCAGGACTTTGGTAACTTTCTTCTCCAAGGCAGGCTTATCATATTAAATTTGGACACATCTGTGTTTCAACCAGCCTAGAAAGAAAAAGCCCTCATAATTCTGGCAGGAATCAAGACGCTGGGGGGAAGCCAGTCTTGTAATTTAACTTCCACAATAGACACAGATGTTTGTTCTGGGTCTGTAAAACACCTCTCACAGAAAACCCCTTGTCCACAATTGGCTTCCAAGTCGAGTGGCAGCACAATACATAGCAAAAATATTAGTATTTCAGCCTGATGAAAGCAGCTTTTCCAGAGACATGTTTCAGGAAGAGTCTCTGCATGAGGCACTTCAGACTCTCAGGCAGTCTCAGACCTTGGAAAGAAGTCTGAAAGTGTGCAAAAAAATAGGGGGATCCCATACTGTATCACTCACTTTGTTTTTAGAGATTTATAAAAATACCTGTATATATTTACACAACACATCCCTACATCCTTTGCAGCACATTTATCTCAATCACACTTTCAACTATTGCTTTTCAAAATGAACTTTGTTTTACACAAATAGAGCTTTCTGATGCTTAGTCATTTGCCTGCAAGAAGATTTTCCTTTGGGGATAATTCTGGATAAATTAGCAAAAATTGCAATCCAACTGTGTGAGCGAGGCTGAAACTTTTCCCATGAATTACACGACGTGTGCCATCTCTTTTTTTTTTTTTTTTTTCATTTTTTATTTTTTCTGTTTATCATAAGCTGTCAAACTTGAGTAGTCTTTTCTGATACAAGGAAGACTGGGAAGAGGCACCTCACATTTTATCAGCCTTCCCCATCACCTCTCTCTGCCCTGCCCACTGATGGGCTTGGCAGGGATTGCTGCGTTAGGGAAGGCGCCGGCTCCAAGACAAACCGCCCGTGCGGAAGATGGCAGCTGGAGCAGTCTAGACTGGGGACGGGCTCAGAAACACATCTGCTGTTGGAGGCAGGCAGGCTGCCTGCCAGAGGGACACCACCCCTCTGGCTGGGCTGCCGACACCAGGGTTCGAACTCGGGGCTCCTGGCCGCACACCGCGCCGAGGGAAACCGGAGCTGCTGGCGCGCCCGCCCGGGGACGCTTCCGACTCGGATACGGGGGGAGTCACTGGAAACGAGTTCCCTCCCTCTCTCCCTGCTCCTCCTGCATTACTCAGTGCTTCCACCGACTCTTAGTGAACTCGGCTCTCTTCTCGTACACGTTCAGCATCAGGTATGGTTTTCTTGCTGTAAAAATAACCCTCAGACAGCGGTCAGGGGAGTCAACACAGGGCTTTGTGTTTGCGGGGTCAGAAAAGCTATGGAATGGCAGTCTGATACAGGAGAAAGGTCAAACTTGGGGTGTGCTGTGGACAACCCAGCCATACCCCAGGGCTGCACCAGGGCAATGGATCTGCTGCAGCTTTGCCGTGTAGCACAGAGCTCACCCAGCCCAGCAGGCAGTTTGCATCCCCATCAAACCTGCTGCTGGCAAAGACAGGCAAAGGATACCCCATCCACCAAAGGATTTAAAACATCTATCACATCACATCACATCACAGCCTTGCAAGGGCCTGCAGGCTTGCCATGTGGGAAAAAAAATACTATTTTTCATAATTTTTTTTTTTTTTTTGGTGTGTGTCCAAGCTACTTACAGCCGTGTGCTGGGGTCAAACTGCTCTGCAAGCTCAGCAAAGGCCCACTGGGCCCTGTGCAGGGATGGGAGACCTGGAGCAAGGCAAAGCAGAGGTGCTGCAGGGGATGACTCAGAGGGATGACTGCCAGCTGCTGAGTCAGTGCTCAGTTACTGACTCCTCATGATGTCTGGGTGTTCTTTTTGCTATTCCTCCCCCCTCCAAAAAAAAAAAAAAAAAAAAAAAAAAAGAAAAAGCAGAGCTGAGATCCCAGATGCTTGTGGTTATTAATGGTTCCCAAGCAATTTTTCTTTTTTAAGAGCATATTCTCCCTCCTCTAGCCTCCCAGAAAAACCCAACATTCCTGAAGAATTAATGCCCTACCAGTAGTTCCACGTGGGATGCAGCATCTCGGTTTCCTCTTGCACAGCACCATGGTGGACTTTCAGGACAGATTCACCCATGAAGAGTGCTGCCATTCACTACCAGGTGAACATACCCTTTTAGCCTCTTGCTTGCCCTCCTCTAACCATGTAGACACCTCTCTCCATTGTGGGGATGCAACCCTTCTGCACAGCTAAACTTACACCACAGTTATTCTGGTGGCATTCACAAAGCCAGACTTGCAGGGACCACTGGAGTGATCACTGCCATGTACGTGGCTGTCAGTCACATCCTGATTTTGGGATGAGGAGGGTGAGAGATGGTCCTTCTCTAAGTGGAAAGCCAGAGAGGCAGTGGGCTGCTGGCTGCCAGCCTGCCTCTGCCCAAAGATCACTGTCAATGGGGCCCCAATCCTTGCTGAAAAGGTAAAATGCACTTTCCCATCCACACTCCTCTGCCTAGCTTGACGTTGTCTTGAAGAGACCCTGTATCATGCAGTACACCTGGGAAAACTAATTCAACATCCTATCCTTCTACTCCTGTATGACATTCCCAGCCCCTAACCTACCCCATCCAAGCTGTGATATCAAGCAGCAGAGCAGGAAGGGCTGTACTGACCTCATCAGAAACGTCTGCCCAACAACAGGAGGACGGCGCCAGGTAATTACTCAAGCAGAGAGCATTTATCAGCTCTTGCTCTGAAACATGTTCGTCTGGCCATAGGAGTGCTACATTAATTTCTCAACATTCCCATTCTGTTCTTTTCTCCTTTCTTTTCCCACGTCAGAGACATCCAATGCCCTATGGTACAGAGGTCTCAGTGAGTCACAGGAGCTATCAAACACACAGGGCAGCCAGCTGCAGCCGAGCCATAACCTTTCCTTCTCAAAGTGCCTACTTTGTTTCCAGGACTCAAATTGGATAAAGCCAGACAGAGCCTCAAAACATTCTCCTTTCCCTCAATTTAGGACTCCAGTTGTTCTCAGACAGGATGGAAAAATCCTGCCGTCTCTTCCTCCAGCCCTCCACAGCCTCAAGCTGTTTCTTCACTATGATTCACAAGCTGAGAGGGATTTTCCACTCCAGTTCAATCATAAGTTCTTTACATTGCAGGGGAAGTGGGAGCTGGGAGCTTGGTCACCCTCATGTCACTTGCAAGGGCAAGAAGATGAAAAAGAGCAGGATTTGCCTGGGCTCAGAGCAGAAAGCCCTGATTAACCACTTATGGGTAGTGTTTTAAGAGAAGTTCACAATTGCTGAATTTCTCCTCTTGGAAATACGCTTGAAATGACTCTCCATGAACACAGATTGCCCAAAGATAAAATCACTGAAGCTCGTTCTGTCTGCTCAGGTATTTTGCAAAACTTCTGCAAGTACAAAGACAACAACAGGGATGTGTGCCTGTGAAGTCAGGCAGCAGCACAGGGCTGCATCCCCCTGCCACCATCTTCACCTTTCCTGGAGGTGGGACCCTTGGAAAAAGGTTTCCCAGCCCCCAGTGAGTCCTCATCCAGACTGCAAGGAGAGGGATCACCTGCTGCTTGGAACTGGAACAGGCAGGGAAAGCCCTGCAGGTAAGCACCCATCCAGGGCTGAGCTAAACACAACAATTTGGCTTTAGGTGACACCATGAGCAGCACGTCACGAATCACAAGAGCTATTGATTGTATACCTTCAGCTAGTCTCAGTATTTCCACTGTAAATCCTTATTTTTTACTATTTTAAGCATTCAAGCCATAAAAAGTTGCTCTAGGATGGAACTTGGCAACTTAAGACTCTGTCTGGGGGAAACCGTTACATGTACAACCTCTCTCCTACAGACAATTTGACAAAAGGCTTGGGCTGGAACACCAAATCCTCCAAAAGTTTTGTAGTTTCAAGAACATGTTTGCATTCTTGCATTTGAAAAAACCCCAAAACTAGCAGATAATCAGTGTGGCCCTGCTGCTTTTAGCATTACAAAATGTGTGTATACTTTTGGGATAGCCAAGATACACAACCTGAGAGTGGTTATTGTGTGTGGAATGCAGTTGTTAAATTTATAAAGGAAACTCTTTGCACGCTTTAAGTGTGGGCTATGACATATTAAAAAAATAATTAACTTATACCATAAAAAGGGTTAGTTTAAAAAATAAATCCTGAAGCAAAGCTTGTACTTGCATTTGCTGAAACAGGGCACTTTTCTGGAAATGTGAATTTCAGGTACAAAACAAATTAATAGCCAGGGTTGAAGAATAGTTAACTTGCAGCAAGTTTCTAAGGCACCTGGGTTTTCTTTGGAAAGTGACCAGTTCTGCACTCTTGGCCCTCAGTGAGACCACGGGGTGGAACAGAGCCCCAGCCTGGCCATCAAAATTTTAACCAGCAACTTGTAGGATGGAAGGTGGGACTATTCATTTTTTTACTTCTCTTAAATCTATCACTAAGCAGCAACTTTAATCAGAAACTGCAGCCACAGAGCACTCAAGTTTACAATGAGATAATGCTAAAAGTGTCATCATCAGGAGTGTAATAGTGCTTGGCTGCTATTATGAGTGGTCACATTTAGCAAGCTTTCTAGAAACCCTTACAGGTTATGGCCTGCCAACCCTCTAGCTGATCTGTGACTGGGAATAGTTAGCATTAAGAACCTGAATTTACCTGAGGTCCTCTCTCTCCTTTCATGCCTGGATATCCCAGGAAAAATGGAAAGGGAGTGGGTCCAAGAGCATCAAAGATTTGATAGCCATCAGATGGAGCTGGGGTTGTGAAGCTGAAGTTCTGTGCCCTGGCTCTGGAGAGGGGACGGACAGAGCCCAGGGGTGGTTTGGTGTACACCAGAGGAACAGTACTGGGATACACTTTCCTGGTAGGGGATGGCACGTGCTTCTTTGGAACAGGCCCGTGGCTTGGGTTCTGTGGGGTTTGCTTTAGGGTGACCAAGTGGACATTGCTGGTTGTGTTATCAGTCATCCTCCTCATTGGCTTTGTAGTACTGGCTGCTGCAGAGGGCTCAATGGTAGGTTTTTGGTTGATTTTCTTTTTGGTCTCTTGCTTGGACTCCTTCCTACTGGCCGTGGCAGGGCTCTGGCTTGTTGGTGAGGCCTTTTTGACAGTGGGATGGGGAATTACCTCCATGCGTGTGCTGGGAGTGGGTTGAGACACCCTGAGGGTTGTCACTGTCCCCCGAGGAAGCCGCCAGGTGGGTGGCCGTGCCTCAGTACTCAGTGGAACAGGAGATGGGACCACTGTGACCTTTGTGGCTTTGGATGTCAGTCTTGGCAGCGATGGTGGGGATGACACCAATGTGACAGTTGTTGCACCTGAACCCCGAGTCTTCGGGGGTGCAGTGACCCTGCCAAACTCCACGGATGGGGCAGCAGTGGTCAAGTTTTTCAGACCCTGCAGTGAGGGTTCCATATGCTGTGGGGTACTTGGGGAGGCGTGGGGATCCCTGGGCAGGAGAGGGATGAGAGGGGGGAGGGTTGGCCGGTAGGTATCTGCTTGCCTGCACTGTTTTTTCAGATATTTACAGTAATGATGAGCTGCCTTGGCGGAAGGATAAATATCAAACTGGCAGATGGCTCCTTCAAACTGCACGGAGTGCTGGTTCATCTTCCCAAAGAGGAAAGATCCATTTGGATCTAATGCCTCGTCCTTTTTAAAATGCAAATCCGCATGTACTCTGTGCTTCCCACAAGAAGTAAATAAAGTGACTGTCTGACCACGGATCTCAATGGCCATATTGTGCCACTGGCCATCGTGGACATTGTAATCAAAATATACAGAGCGCTTGTGGCCCACGTACACAATGACCTTCCCAGGCACAAACTGGACCCCCAGCTGCAGTTTTTTCTTTTTGCTCTTGACAGCAAAGAGAAAAGCATTGTTGATGCGGTGGGAGCAGAGGCTCAGCACCAGGAGCAGGTCAGTGCTGGAGCTTCTGGGGAGGATGGTGCTGACCGGTGCTTCGACGCGTGCTCGCTGAGTGAAGATGACCCCTGATTTGAAAGGAATGACCCCTTGAGGAACTGCACGTGATGAGGACCACCCACTTGATGGCCTTTTCCCTGACAGGCCCAGTCGTTGAAGAACATCCACATCTGAAATGAAAACACAAACAAAATGTGAGGTGTGGGGCAGTGCAAGGGTTGGGTGGGTATGGAGGCCAAGCCAGTCCACACAAAAAGGGAACAGGATAAAGGAAACCCCGAGCATTCCTCTCATACACATTCATATAACCAGAACTGAGAGCACACAGCTCTTCTACACACAGGGTGAGGAGGAAGTGCTTGCTCAGCTTGGTCATCAGAAATTGCCAAAATCCATCAGCTCCATGGTGTATCTGGCCAGTGGTCCTGTCCTGTCCTGTCCTACCACGGACCAGCTCCAGATGTTCTGAAGGGAGCTGACTTCACCACAAGGAAATTTCCCACTGAGCACCAATAGCCCACTTCTCTGGGATTTAATTCTGAGTACTGACCACACAGCTGGAAAGGAATTTGAACAACAGACAGAGCTGGGATTGCAAAATTTTATATCCCCAGAAGGCAAGGAAGAGAACTTTCAAAGGGACCAAAAGCTTTCTATCTGTCTCTTTCCAAATTAGTAAGAAACAGCTTTTGATCTTTGAGACTCTGGAGAGTTTAAGGAAGCAAAGGTGCCTCCCAGCATGAAAAAAAATGCACCTAACTTTCACTGAACCACTTTAGGTTGTTAACAGCTCTACCTTTTTCCCAGAAGATCATCTTACAACCTTGAATTATTTTAATAAGTTGGAAGAAACAGGCTTGTTTGTAAAGAGCTGAGAAATTAATTATAGCTGCCACTGAGCAACAGAGGTAAGACTCATCTCCACCTAGGAGGTGGGTGCCTTGTTCAAGAGAAGATGAGAGGGACTGCTGTCCAGAGGCACCTATCTTACTCCACTGACTCCAGGAGAAGTCTGCAATGGACAAACAAACTGAATCCTCTAGTTTCTGTCCCCAGTGTCTATCAGGAGTCACACACAGCTCCGAGTCCAAGGCAGATTAGCAGGCAACAGCAACACAAACTGAAGCCAGCTGGTGGTAGTTTCAGCTGAACTACTTAACTGGGGAAGATGTTGAGGTCTCCTGAGAAAAGCTGCAAAGGTCAATGTGCCCAGAGCTAAAGAGGTGCCCGTGCACTCAAAACCTTATTCTCTTACTCCAGCTTGAACATTTGTCTGATAAAAGATGTTACAGACATGGTATAGACAGATAAAAGGCTGTAATGATTACCATGACACTACCACTGATGAAAATGAGCTGGGCTAACACTATTTCCTTCCCTCTTTCCTGCCCAATGCAGTCCCCATGACTTGATGACCATCTAATTCTGGTGTACTTGAGTACTCTTTGGGGAAGTTACCCTGGGCTGGGTAATCCAAATGCTGATCTTGCAAGGTAAGAATTTAGCAGTCAGAAATATGGCAATCCCAGTCATAGCTTCATGTCAGCTACCATCATGGGAGTGCAGCTTTCCTAGATTTAGAGGAAAAGTACAAAGGTTGTTCAAAGAAAAAAACCCAACCATTTTTCTAAAGGGATCTTAGAATTAGGCCTCTTTCACCATTAACTATTAGCTATTCAAAACAATGCCCAGTGTTTGCAGAACTGGGATTTAAAAGAGATCCTCAGTGTTGGCCAGAAGGGTTGTAGGCTCAAGCTCATCCAAGGCCTGTACTGTTGCTGGCCAGGAAGGCAGGAGGATAACAAGGAAACCTCTGTTCCTTGATGCTGACAAAAACCTTGACCATTTTTGTATGTAAGAACAAGTCAATCAATATTTACTTTCTCTGATCTCAGCCTTCTTCCCACCTACATTTTTTTAAGGCAGCTTAATTCATTTTGTAGCAGAGACTACCCTGGAGAAGACGTGTCAGATGTGACAGGGGATGGAGATTTCCCCACTCAGTGCAGAGGGGATAATTCAGCACACAGGACGTGCAATGTTAACAATGGTATCTCTCCCATACTAAGAAATCCTTGGTCCCCCCATACTTTTCTGCCATATTGCCCAACGTGGCCATCCCTCAGCACAGCAAAGGTAGATTCTTCCCACCTCTGTACTGCATGAAGAGACCACAGCAGTGTCTTCATAGAGGTTAATCTCCCATTGAAAATTTCCCATGAAATAGAAAAGGCCAAAGCCTGGCTCTAGCAAAGTCAAGTGGGACCCTTGCCACAAACTTCAAAGGCATCAGGATTCAGCCCTAAGGAAATAAATTTACCACTTAAACTAAGAGCTAGACTCCAGCTTCAAATTTTTACATGTATTTTTAGGTTCCCAGAGACAGAAAGTGGTGTGTCTCTACCAGGCACAGATGCTTTACCCTCCAGAAGCTACTTATTCAGTAGCTGCCCTGAATGATCTAAGGCTGTTTCCCTGCTCAGGGGATGCTGCTGCTGTTTACAGTACCAATCCAACTGTCTCATTAGCAACTGCATTCAACACTGCTTGAGAAAAAGGAAAAAGCACAACCCAACCACTCCTTTCTCTCAAAACCCTCTTCGGTAGAGCCAGCTTTTAGATGCCTACGCAAAACCTGATTGAATCAGACCTCATGCAGGACATATATGTGGATTTTCCAGCACCAGGTCCAGGCACACAACTCAGGACTCCTCTGCACCCTGCCTGTCTGCCTCTCCATCCTATGCTGGCTGTCCTGG
Source organism: Florisuga fusca (assembly GCA_038090715.1). Lineage (NCBI taxonomy): Eukaryota > Metazoa > Chordata > Aves > Apodiformes > Trochilidae > Florisuga > Florisuga fusca. The sequence goes on from JAAWXA010000033.1 coordinate 3,882,827, forward strand.
GCTGGTGGAGCACATCCCCTGGGATGATGGGATGTCATCAGCTAACGTAAAATGCAAGGTAATTTTGACTTCCTCAAGTAGCTCCAAGTTTAACACAGCATTCTTTCCCTCTTCAATTTTTTTTTTTTCCTCTGTAAATTTTTCCATCAAAACACATCATTTAAAAAACCATTCACTTAGAGCTGCCTGGTCCTAGGTGCCTTGAAGCTAGCTGTAATGTTCCTGAAGCAAGACTTGAACAACTGGGAAAAACTTCTACCAGACTCTGTGCATGAAGTGATATGCACAGTGATTCCTGAACTATCAAATTATCATCTCTGAAAGAGGGGATAAACTGTTTTATTGCTCTCCTTCACAGCTCTTTCTCTCCCTCTCACTTTTCCCATGAAAAAAGAATTTATAAAAAAAGGAAGACAAAAAGCAGGAGAAAAATAACTTGCATCTTGCTAGATTCCAGTAGTCAAGATGTGATGCCCACAGCTAAAATTATGTTGAATAAACACTGCATTTCCAGAAATTACTGGCCAGGGCCTTAGTTAGTGCACAGCAGATGAACTCACTAACCTCATGATCTTTTGGATTTGTAACACTTACTGAATAACCATCCTCTGCGTTCCCTGATTTTTCCAGTGTGCAGGAAGACCCCTAAGCCTTCCAGCAGTAACTGCAGTGTTTTCAAAAGCCCACAGCATTGGCTTAATTTCACCCTCACACAGATTTATGAACAAGTCCTTATTTGCTTTTATAAACCTCGTGATGTTTGAAAATCCTGAGTGATAATACAGTCTCAGGTCACCAATATTTCCTTACAGCCTCTGCTTCCTTGGAAGTTTTTACTTCCTGGCACTCAGAAGAGCAGCCTGTGTCCTACTGTGGGGAAACCAAGCAAGATTTAAAAAATTCCTTTATTACAGAGGGCATTGTCAAAGAGGATTTATCTACTACACTAAGGTTTTCCTTTAGATTAATGGTAACAACCAAAAGACATAGCACCATCCCATAATTACCATGGGAGTAAAATGATGGACACAGATGAATCTAAATAGCATATTAAAATCTACTCGAGAAAAGAGATGCCAAGACATGGTATTTGTTCTAACTCTTTATGAGCTGACATAAAACTTGCTCTGAAAACTGCCTGACTAAGTAATACAGCCAGATGTTCACCTCTTTGAATTGAAGCAGAATTTGGAAAACATTACATTCTTCAAAACTGCTGATGGAGGGGATGTATTTATTCCCCCCCCCATAAAAAGTGCTCCATGGGCTGGCTTACAGCTGAGTATAGACCAGCTTTCTATTTTTTCTTCATGCTTTGGAGACTAAGAGGAGAGCCCTGGAGCCTGCTAGTCCCCTTATAAATATGATTTTTGTTTGGTTTTTTTTTTTAGTTTGAAGCTGTCTCCTCTTGTGGGTCATTGATTACTCTATCCCAACCTTTTTTCCTCTCCCCAGCAGCACTGGGAGGGGATGCTTGGAGAAGAGATGTAAGGACAGGGTGAAGGTGTGCAACACTGGGCCTGAGCAACAGTCACTCTACCACCAGTCCCCCCTGTGGGATTTTTCTTTCTTATTTTTGCCTTTAATTTCAGAACTCACATAATTTCTGTATGCATAACATCCTATGTGCCTGCAGAGGTATGACTGGGTCACATTCAAGTCAAGGAAAAACCAGAGAGTCTGCCAGAGACACTTAATTCCTTAATGCCCCAGCCTCAAGGGGCACTTTCTGAAAGCAGTTAAGTATCAACAAATGCAGGTAGATGCCAGTGACATTTTAGACACAAAGTGCTTCATTCCCACCAGTTCCACCAGACAGACAGGCATTTCTAAAAGTCCTGTGGGGCACGTAATCACCTGTTAAAAAACTGGTTCTTTTGCCAGCTGTTAACTGCATGGTCTGTATCATCAGTACTGCAGTGATCAGCAACAAATGCATTTAATTCTGTGCACTAGGCTCAGACATTATTAAATGATGTTCCTAAACTAATACCTAAGGACTTGGCTGTTACTTTTGGTTGGAAGAGAAGAGGGGGAAAAAAAGTGTAATTTACCTTCAGAATTTCCCTGTGTAAATCCCAGGAGCCAGGTAAAACATAACACAGTCCAGAGAAAGCAGAATCCCCTAAAATTGGAAGAAAATAAATCAATAAATAAGTTTCTACAACATTAGGAACAAAATCTAGCTGCCCCATTAAGGGTCTTCTCCTTGATCACAAGTCTAGTGAAGTAAAGTAGCAGTGTCCATGTGTGTCCAGGAAATGCAGAACAGAACTTGTTTCTGACCAAGATTTCATTTTGCCACTGTACAGTCATCTAGAGGCTACTGAATTCAGTGGAAAGTTTTCCCACTGGTACTAGAGGGGATCAGACCAGTGTTTTGAGATGCATGGTAATCAGTGCCAGGTCAGGAGTCCCTTTGCTACTGCTACTTTTTGGCACTCGCCCCTCATCCATGAGGATACGGGAAAAAAACCCCGAGATGCAGTGACATGTCACCTGCACCTCAGCAAACAGTCCTCTTGCTTTACTGCACGCTGAAGAATATTATAAACATGCAAAAAATCTTACATTCCTTGTTTTACACCCAGGTGCAAAGATGGGGGCAGCTTCTAACCACTCAGCATCCAATGTTCCTGCCACTAATTGTATCCTCATTAGCTTGGTTTGGCAAGAAATTTTAGAAAGTGTGAGAGCTGCAGACTCACAAGTGCAGTGTGCTCACTGGCCCTTTCATGCCTGAGAGGGAACTGGACAAACCTTTCAGTTAACTAAATTAAGCCTTGAAGTGCCAGCAGAGAGGAAAACTTTTACCAGAAAGGTAGCTGAAGCCCCCCCTTCCCTCAGCAGCTTCCTTGATTTGTAGCCAAATAACAGAGAGGAAACTCCTTGATTAAGCTCACTTAAAACTGTCAGTGGAAAGTCTGAAGATTGAATTCCCTCATCTTCCAGAGATGATATTTAACAGCTTGAGCAGCAAAGGCTGCTGGAGGAGCAGAGACAAAAATGTAAACTACAGAAAGTCCTCAGACAGCAGAAAGCAATGTGGGACATCCACAGGTTGTTCTTTGTGTTTCAGCCAAGCCAGTGCAGACACTGGGATACACACAGGAGTGCCAGAGTGCAGCTTGCTGCTCCCTCCAGATCTGGAGGAGACAAATCATTTATCAAAGGGGATTAGAGACCACTCTTCTCCTGCCATCAAGCCTCAGCTTTAGCACAAGAAAACATCCTCAGAGACAATGTATTACCCTGGGCCCTTTTCTCATACAGTGCAGGAGACCCTTTCCCACAGCTAAAAGGAAGCCACGGGGCTTTACACATCAGTGGGGAAACCTGGCCTTGAATAGAGAAATCCATGCAGGAATCCAGCCACTAACTTGTATTTTAAGGCTTGAAAGGACAAAGTACTGGAGCAGCCCCACATCGGCTGGGAAACAAATGAGAGGAACCACATCATTCTTTGCTCTTTCCATTACCCTGACACTGGGCTGCTTTTTCAGGAGTTCTAGGGCTTATTTAACTTATGCATGAAGCCACAGCAGCTTGGAATAGCCAAATCAAGGTAATCTTTAGCCATATCCTATAGCCAAACATATGCTAACCAAGAAACCCTCACTATGCTCAAGAGAGCTCCAGCTGGGGAGACTTGGTTGTTTTCTATCTATTTTACCCACAGGACACAGGGCTCAGGCTGAAGATGCTGCTGAGTCCAAGGAGAGCTGCTGCTGCAGTTTGTTCAGGGGAGGTAGGAAGGGAAGAAGAATAGGATGGTTCTTCATGGCCTCCTCTAGCAGAAATATTTTTGTTGCTTAAGAAAAAGCTAAAATGCACTTTATGGAAGGACCTCTAAGATGCAGACACAATCCCATCTGTGCGTGGAGCAAAGACTTTGATGGGTATTGCAGCTGAGCTTGACTTCCCAATGAAAGCATGGGAAGACAGGAAGGAGGTGACCAAGATGACAGGAACTCCAGGGGCAGCAGGAGCCCCAGGCACTAGAACACCTTTGCTCTGGTGAGGATCAGATCTGGTGCACACAAGACACCCAGGTGAAGTCCAGCTCTTTAGTGGAGGGGTATCTTCACGACCCAAATTTGCTTCCAGAATCCCTGTTGACCAACACAGTGAGGGGAACAAGCCTTAGGGGAAAATCCAGCACGTAATTTCATTCCAGTGACACTGACGGAGCAATAAAGGAGACAAATGCACAGTGTGGGATCCAGCTGGCCTCAGCCCTGCTCCTGGACCCCTCACACAGCCAATAGTGTAAGAGCTGAGAGCAGGGCCCAGTGCCAAAACACTCAAGAAAAACACTTTGGCAAAATTCACCATCTTAATGGAAAAAGCAAAAGCAGCTTCCAAGTGGCAGACCTGTGAGTGATGGGGCTGGTAATTACTGCAGGATTTTATAATGCAGGCTCTCTTTCCGTTACAATTCTGCAGTGACAGGATTGCATAAGCAGCTTGAGAAGCAATGGGAAGGGAAGATTTTTCTCCTTATATAGAGCTATCAAGCCCACCTTTCCTTTATCTCAACTTCTTCCCACAACCAGTGATTTCCACAGAGACTCTCTCAAGAGGCACCCACTAAAAGAACTGAGTTCTTTTATTGCTTAGTCTCTGAAAACCAGAATGGGGATCCCACTGCTGCAGTCACTAGGTGAAGCAGTGCCCCTACATACCTGTGATCTGAGCCCATGTAAACCCTAAAAGTGTTCCAGTGCAAACTCCCTCTATATCAAACTGAAGCTACTGACTACATCCCAATTTTGCTTTGCTGTGCTTTCTGAACTCCCAAGATCAATCTGGAAGAGCTAACCAGTGTCAAAAGTGCAAGACAAAAGACAACAGACGTAGAAGGAAAGAGAAATACTAAAACAAATAAAAACACTTCCCAGATTTCGGGGCAAATTTTTGCATCTTCCCAGTGAGGACCATGTGCATACAGGTAGCAGCCAAGAATAAACACCTTGATGAATTCCAACAAAAAACAACCAGAAGGTCCAGGCACCACTTCTGCTGCAGCTGCAGGACCAGAACAGTCGTGGTGCTTTGCACCAATCTGGAGACCTGATCAAATCACAACTACTAATTAGCATGAAATTGCAAAGCTGTGCCCTGGGTTTTCAGCTTGCAGACTCATTGCCATCTTCTTACTGAGCACTGAAAAATCACTTGTTAGAGCAGCAAGTTGTAACTTGGAGACTAAAGAAGAGTTACCACCTCTCCAGGTGACTTGTGCACAGCAGGTCTTGCTGCTAGCCCCAGAAAAGTCATGGTGACAACCTCAAGAACAAAAGTAAAGGGAAAATTCTGTTGACCATAAGGTTTCTTACTTGACAAGCACTGGAATAGAGCATCAGATTGAACTAAGGACAACAGTGAGACAATAGCCTCTAGGGTAGACTTGGCCAGGAGCTATCCTGAAAGAAGTGCAAGTTTGACAAAGCTGAAGCAATTTGTAAAATAGTTGTGATCATCTAATTCTCCACAATTTCTGGAATCTGTTGGAACAGTTTTGGCTTTTTTAAATTTAAAGATTTGTCTCTGCTTTAAAAAAAAAAAAAAAAGAAAAAAAAACCAAAAAGGAAAAGCCCCAATGATTTAGACATATTTAGGCTTAGATGATGGGTTGAAGCTGAAAAAATGTTACAAGGGCTTAAAGCAGCATTTAATTTATTTTTTTTTCTCCCTCTCTTACAGTGGGTAAAGGTCTTCAAAATTGCAAACATGATTGCAGGGTGGAAAAGCAATTCCCTCCACTCTCCTCCATTCAGGTGCCTCTTATTCTGTCCAAAATACCAGAAGATCCTGAAAATTGGTTTTCAAGAAAGGCAAATCTGCATTTCTAGCTGTAGATTAAACGATGCATTTTAAAAGAAGAAAATGTCTATATTGGCTAGGATCCTTTGCATGTATGTGATATTTTATAAGACTCTAAAGCAACTTTTGTAGTTAATAGGAAACAAAAATCACAGCCTATTTCCTGAGGCTTAAAATTGCACTACAGCATTAATTCCACTCAGTGCTTTTTGAGGTAGAAAACTTACTTTGTAATAGTATTATTAAGTGGGGTACTAGGAAATTCCAGTACCCCTTTGTAAAATTTCAAAGTTTAAAAAAGCTCCCCCAAAATACCATCCAGCATCAAATATACATAACATCCAGAATCCAACCCACTGCTCCTGTGCACATGCTTACCAAAACCCATTTTGTAGCCATGAGGGGAAAGATGAAGTGAGACATCAGTGCAGCTGCCTCAGCTTTAACAGCTCTCTGAGCAGAATACAAACTGGAGGGTTTCAAAGCTTGTCCCACCAGTAGCCCAAAGATTCTCAAAGATGAGAAACCCTCTAAAGCCAGACTCCAGCCATTTCTTGGGGTGATCCTGAATGAACAGCAGTGTCTGAATTCTTCCACCCAGAGTTTGGAGCATGCATGCAAATCCAGAAGATCCCAAGGTTTCCCCAGCACCATTTCAACATCAGCGTGGCCAACCCTCCCTCCTGCAGCCACCTCACACCTTGGTTTTTTCAAGGGTTATGCTGATGCCTGCAGACAGAGGGCTGATGGGTTTCAGAACACTGGCCCTTGTGCTCCTAATTGTAATCTACATCTTTGTGTATTCACTGCACAAAGCTGGGCCAGAGCTAACCAGCTCCTCTGAGCTCCTTCTGGTGACAACCTGCTTCCTCACCTCCTAGATGCAAGACTGACTGAGGAGGCAGTGATGACACAAAGACCCTCTCAGATCCCTCCCAGCAACTTCCTAGGATGAGGGGGATCTTTTTTAACAGCCTATTACTTGGCCTCCTCTTTGCTCACCTCCCCTGCCTGGGTTATTGACTTGACTGCTGTTTGAAGTGACAACACTCACTGCTGGCCCTTGCCTTTGTGTTCTCAGTTAGTAGCTGGAGCCCTTAATAAACAGAAGTGCTTAGTGTGATCTGTCATTTCACTCCTTTTTTTGTCCTTCCAACAAACGCCTTTGCATAACTTCATTTTGTGAATGGGATTTGGCAGAGCTGTATAGAATTCCCCATTGTTTCTATTTGCACTTCACTAAGTGTCCATCATTACTCCTTATGCCTCCAACAAATTGGCAAAGAAAGAGAGGGGGGAAAAGAACCCACATGCTCTGTGTCTGTCTCTGCTCAGGTATTTCCTGCAAGCTCCTCACCACAAAACCTGTGCAGCCCTTGGTCAATAATGTAGCCTTCATAAACACTGTTTTCAAGCAGGGCAGATTTTATCTTTTCAACCCTTTATTAAAAGGACCTGCTCAGAGATCCACATCAATGCAATAGAAGGGGGGACCTGGACAGTGGACCTCAGCTTGTAAGCCTGGCTGTGAGACTGCCTTTTCCCCATGGGACACACCCCCCCAGGCTGTGTCATTGCCTCCTCCCAACCCAAGGCACCCAGCACACACACATCATTTGCTGCCTCTTCCATGGCTGAATTTGCCTGGCAGTACCATAATTTGACACCAGATCATCTTCCCAGCTTGCATGCAAGAAACGGCCTTTTCCTCTTAAAGCAGGGCCATCATCCAGCCCCTCTAGGCCTTCCTGCTGCTAGGTGGGTGCTGTACCACCCTGCCTACAGCTTTCTCATCCAGTCCGTGGGGCAGGCAGCCCCAGAGCAGCATTATGCCATCAAGCCAGGGCTGTGATAACAAGCAGGCACTCAGCAGAGGCCTCCAGGAGCATCAGGAAGGCCACCTGCAAGGGACCCAAGATGGCACAAACACAACTGAACAGCACAAGTGCAAGTCTGGACACACTTGAGATATAACTGAATGCAAAGCCTTCTGTGGTTTAGTGAGCCTCTGCTCACGAAAAATGTATCAACAGAAATGATCAAGAGGGGCACTTTTAAGCTTGCAGAGTCTGTAAAACTGTGTTCTCCTGGTTTTACAAGCCTCAGCTGCTCAGACCAGGACAAGGCTTGAGCACACTCTGCAACTGCTTCTCCTCCCCTGGTGAGCCAGCCCTCCCACTTCCAGCCATTGGTCTCCTGCATCTCTGGCAGCTCCCCAGCCACCAGCTCTGCTCCTGAGGATGCTGCAGAAGTGCTGGGGCAAGCGGGACCCCCAGTGCCACGTGGGAACACACGACAAGCTTCCTATGGCTGCCTTGAGGTATCACCACCCTCACCCACTCAAGAAAGAGCCAGCAGCACAGGGGTGGCCTGGAGAGTCCAGGAGCCAGGTCGGGGCTCACAGGACCCTCTCCAGCACTAACGGCCCCAAGGGGACCGCCCGGCTGTGGGACTGGTAGGATGCACAACACTCAACTCTTCCCAGCAGATCAAACCCCAGCACCAAAAAGTCTATGGAGAGGTAATGAGAAGGACAGCAAGCGACCTCTGCTGAGGAGGGAACGGAGCAGCAGCTGGTGAGGTACGGAACCCGGAGGTGATCCCGGGAACAAAAGCAGGCACACTGCGAGTCACCAGAAAACACCAAAGCGCAGATTTCCCCATGGCACCGCAACACTCGCACCGCCTGAGCCTGCCCAGTGCTGGCCCGGGACACCCAGATGCAGGAACACGAACCTCCAGCCAGCAGGCACCCACACTGCCTTCTCCTGCCTCCCTGTTTGCTAGCTCCGGCCTCGGCAGGGTCCGACGTGCCTGGAGGTTGGAGCAGGATCTCCCTGTCCTCATCTGCAGCACGGTTGTGGTTAACTTCTTCATCCTGCTCAGAAACTGTTGCTCAGAGAAGTGACCGTGCCTCATGCCAAGGATCACCCAAGCATCGGTGCCCTTCCCCTCGCTGTGAAGCGGAGCTGCTCTTGGTGTTTCAAAAGAATCTTTCTCTCTCCCCTGTAAATTTCTCAGGTTTTGACAGACAGCCACCCTCGCTGAGTCCCAGGCAGGCATTTCACTCCAGACCATGCCCAACACTAAAAAGGTGCAACTGGGAGACGGTGCAGTTACCAGCATCTCCAGACATGCCACAGCCACGTCTGAGCAAAAAAACCAAAAAACCCCCAGAAACCAAAACCCAAAACCCAAACACACAAGAAAATAAAACCCAACAAACCCTAAAGCACTGAAATTCAGACCCTGTAAGGATATAAACATACATAAAACTTCTCAAGGAGAGCTGACTGCAGCCCCTGGGAGCAGTTCTGTTCTCTCCACATAACTTTACGCACAGACACACGCAGCGTGTGCTGAGCTACAAAGGAAGAAACTGCACATTGATCCAGCTCCGCGCTCCAGCCCTGCCTGAAGGGGCGGCTGCCGGGAGCGGGGTGACCCTCGAGCTGGAGGGGGAGAGGGGGGGAAGTTACCCCCAAACCTTCTTGCCCCGTTTTACCACCCTTTCAGCCCATCTCACAAGCCGAGCCGAGCCTGGCAGAAGCAGAAGGGATCCTGTACACAACTTTTTCAAACTGCCAGGCAGAAGAATCCCAGTCTTTCCAAGGGAGTGTCGGTAAATCATCATTACATCCGACAACGCAACCAGAGGGATTAACCCTTTGCTAGTCCCCGGGAAAATAACAACAACCACCACCATCAATTTTAACAATGAGAATAGTAAAAGCTGGGCCCGGTTGTGTGAAGAAGAAGAAGACGGGCAGGGTGCGTGCTGAGGCTTCTTACATACACATGTACAGATAGGAAGCAGTATTTGTGCACGCCTGTGTCTGCGGAGCACATGAAGAACATGCCACCACGCACCCGCCTGCCTCTGGCCGTGCCCCAGCCCTTCCCCTGCCTCTCCTGCTTCCCGGAGGACTGCGGCGGCGATCTCCAGGTACTCGTGTTCCCACGTCCCCGCGGGACAAGCTCAGCGAGCAGCACGTCCCCCACAAGCTCCCAGGAGGGGCTGGGGAACCCTCCCCCCACCCCCTGCCCGTGCCCAGGACGGGTGTAGGTGTGGGAGCGGGAGAGGGGAGGTGGAATCGCCCGTTCCTGCATCTCGCGTGGGTACAACATCGGCCCCCACTCCCCGGACCAGTTCCCGGGCTGGGAGCTCCTTTCCCCGGTGCGTGAGAATAGGGGATGGAGAGGGGGTGGGGGTGTATGTGTGCTCCTCCAGTCCTTCCCGGCCCCGAGCCCCCCACTCTCACCCTCTTCCCGCACACTCCAACCCCATTCA